>JAPMOB010238281.1:0-12875 GCA_029875015.1 Lepomis gibbosus
GTGTGTGTGTGTGTGTGTGTGTGTGTGTGTGTGTGTGTGTGTGTGTGTGTGTGTGTGTGTGTGTGTGTGTGTGAGTTTGTAAGCACAAAAGTGTTGCCAGGCGTCACACCATTGCAAATTTGAATTTCACGTTCTAAGAACACACCCTAACTACACGTCAGTTTGTCACATTTAACTGTGGTTATGCGTATGTGTGTGTGTGTGTGTGTGTGTATGTTTCTTCTGTCTACTGCGCATCACAGGAATGGGAAACCAGTGAGTACAGCAACTCTCTTCTGTAAACCTTAAACAAGTGTGAATGCTGCATGTCACAAACTAAACTATTCAGGGAATGTGCTTATGGTATTGTGCATCTCCCTGTCTCAAGCCTCTTCTGTCCTGTTGCTTCTTGGGTTTTGAGCAGCTTATCTTTACCCACTGGTCAAAACTGGGCTGGTTTTGCCCTCTAGCCTACATGCTCATACGATACCTGCATGTGTCTTTCCTCTACCACCTTTTATAAAACTTACCTATCTGCTCCTGAGTGTCTCAAACTTGAACCTTATTTTGCCTGTTTGAAAACCAGACCCCTTCCCCACTTTGAAAATGTCCTTAAAGCTCCAATTGCTTGAAATGTGTTATTTAAAATGTAATATGACGTTGCCTAATGTTAAACATACAGATGTTTGTGTCACTGAAATTAAGTGTTAAGAAGTAGATTTAAGTGCATGTTGGAATTTCCTGGGTACTGCCTGTAGATTTCTAAAATGAACACAACCTGTGGCAAGCAAGGCTTGATGCATTCATAGATTTTAAATGTCTTTGATGTTTAAATGACTTTGATGTTCAATGCCACCCATTCTCAGTGCGTGAATTAACACGAATCTCCATGAATATCCATAAGAGCTAGGTGGGATGCTACAAACAAGCTGTATGCGAGAGGTATTTTCACTCTTTCTGTGGTTTCAATTTCCGTCAAATAATTGCAGTTATTTTTAGCTTAAAGTATACTTCTCTTTAAACAGTACAACTTATAAATGCTGGTCAGAAAGTGAAGATAAGTTTAGAGCTGCCACTATTATTTTCATTTTTGACTTATTCATGATGATACATCTTTTCAATGTAAAATAAAAATAAAGGCTAACTCCTTCACAGTTTACCAGAGCCTAAAGTAAACTACTCTTTCTGACCAGTAGTCAAAAAGTATTTTTGGTTAAATCAATACAAAAAAGATAAAAGCAAGCAGATATTCACATTTATCTCAGTAAGTGATTGTTTTTTTAACTTTTTAAATTATACAAATTGTTTACGTATGGACCAGCCAATAATTTACTTTCAGCACTACAGTCTCAAAATCCTATCCTTGCAACCAGATATGGAAAAGACTAAAGAATCTTAACATGCCAGAGCATACAAAAATCTTTGCACACAAACGGTTCTTTTGTATTTTCACACATTGATTAGTATGCCTTGACCTAACCCAGATCATTTTTGTATGAAAGCATTGGAAATAAATTATGTGTGGTTATGATCTTCAATTTCTGCAGAAAGAGACTGATGTGGAGTTGAAAATGTACTCAGAAATAGACTTATAGTCATTATGTATTGTTTGTTTGTCCCCAATAAGGCAGAATTGACTGGACTTCCTCTTACTGCTTCCCCTAAGCACATTGCTTTGCATGCTGCTTTTTCATACCTTATTTAGGGATACTTCCTTTTACTTCTGTTGCTTCAATAGCATGTAAAATGCAGTGGAGGAAATGATGAATGACTCAGATATCAATTTAAATGTTTAACTGAAAGCTTTGTACTTTTGGTTGCATTGTTCAGTAAGTTTATTTCAGATGCACACACAACGTTGTACCTCCAGTCATAAATTGAAAATGATCTTACTTACCAAAATACACTGTCAAACAGACAGTACCTCCTTAGTGGTCATGTGAGTGCATAACTAATGAATTGTACTGTATGTAGTGTATACCTGATCAGGTTGTATCATTTTTCACTGCTTCTTGGGTGTGTCCTTCTAAACTATATCCAATAACCACACACCAGATTCTTTTTTTGTTGTTTAAAAAAACAAACCTTAGCTGCCACTTGCCATTAGTCACTGAAGCAACTTAAGACTTTCAGTTACCAAAGCAGTTCTTTGGGGTTTCCATGACGACAGGTATGAAGACGGTTTCTGATTAGTGAAAGCGACAAGAGAGCCACCATCACGTTTGTGTATTTTTTTGTGTGTGTGTGTGTGTGTGTGTGTGTGTGTGTGTGTGTGTGTGTGTGTGTGTGTGTGTGTGTGTCTGTCTGTGTGTCAATGTGCCTGTGTGTGTTTCTGGGGGTGGGTCTGTGTGTGCATGGCAGGACATGGCACATGGGAGGCTCTATGAATCCATGCCAGTGTGTGCATCAATCAGTGACTGCACCTTAGTGCAGCTAGAGGTGTCCTATTAATGATCATTTATTCTGAGAAAACAGCAGCATTAAGCCTTCCTCTGTCTATCGCTTGATTGCACTCATAAAATAATTCGCCATTTAAATGAGTTGATTCAGAACTGACGGGAAAATTATGAACTGTGCTATTGTATTGTCTTTTAACAAAATGGCTCCCGTACAACCCAGAACAATATGTTAGATTGTCTCATATAGACAGACTGTGAAGTTGCTAGGCAGGCAGCAAGAACAGAGGAAGAGTGAGGTGTGCTGATATAAACAGGGCTATTTTAGTCTTCCAGGTCTTGCGATATACGCCACTTTCTGGGTTTAGATGATGACAGCAGACAAACACCTGAATCTAAACTTCTCCTGAGAAATGTGAAACAAAATTGAAAATGGAAGACAACAGAAGAATTAACGTTGTTTGTGTCTTTTTCTGACTCTTAAAGGCTGGAGCATTTTTATAGTAATTCGTCGTATCACCTTACCTAAACTGGGGCATTACACAAGCTCAGTAAAGTTACCCACACATGCTTCTCTTTAGTCAGATCTTAAAGCCTCAGTTTGACAACAACAGTGTTACACCAAAGTAAACACCAGGGGAAAATCTTTATTTGCTGCTGTGCTTATTAATTTGTCAACTTGACCTGGGTCCGCAGCTGTGGTGCTCATAACCAGTGTTTGATGCAGCTCTGACATGGCCAGTATAAAAAGATGAACCTACTTTTACAGCAAGAATTGGGTTACTAGAGTGAAACTGTAGTTTACTTATTAACCTAGTTGATATCGGTCATGCCTTTTCGCCCTCTGACCATAAATTCGACTCTTTTTGGTTTTAAAGTTATTTGAATATGACTGCAGGAAATAAATATTCCTTACATGTCCATATAAATAATCTATACATCTATAGCAGATCCCCCAAAGTAACCACAACATTTCAACAGCCACTTTGAATGACAATGAATAACCTGAGCCACATCCTTGCAGACCCAGGAGTCCGATAAACAGCACTGAGTCAATGTTAACGTGTGACAAGTATTTGAGTATAATGGGTAAATTGTTCAATAGCAGGTGTCATAGGAAATGTTTTTTGCGTGTGAAGAAACAGGATTTATCGCATTCTTAAGTCATCCGAGACACATGCAACTGTCTGTATGTAACAGACTGACCAAATTATTGCAGCAATCCATTTGTGAAGTCGTATCCATCAGAAGAGGCAAGTTTAGGATAGTTCCTCGACTGAACTTGTGAAATAAAGGTTATTCTTTTGCCGTCATGAAATTTATTATGAAAGTTGATTGTGCTAAACAGTAAGTCAATTTCTTCACTTCGTTATGTGACTTTTTAGAAGTGCTCTTCGACGATACACATCCACAAGGCAAAAAAATCGAAGTCTCAACAGCTAAACCCCAGCCGTCCAGACCAAAAACTTTTATATTCAAAACATGATATAATTAACCTCACATGGGACCCGCCTTTAACTAGTGATTTTGTTTTTGTTTTGTTTTTTTTTACTTTGTTAATGTTAAGTGTTTTGAATTGCCTGTGTTTGAAAAATGCTTTACAAATAAAGTTTGCTTTCCTTATAATGTAGGATATGTCACATTTTTTTTGGACAGTATGTCAGCAAGTTGCAAATTTTGTAAGAGATCTACTGATGTCGGTAATCCAGGTTAAAAAACAATAATAATCATCATCATAATAATCAACCATTTAAGAAACGTGAGCAGTATTGTATTTACTACAGGTGGCGGATGGAGGGAGTTAAACTGTTGGTATTAACAAGCATTTCCTCCTTATCCTGTTTTTTTTCACCAGTATTGTTTCTGACCGTAACAACAAGAAGATGCCACTGGGTGACGATTGCCATCCCTGGAAAAAGAAGACCACAGATGTGAAGGATCAGTATGACTTCAAAGAGATCCTGGGAACGTAAGTGTGTCAGTGCCAGCAGCAAAAAAAACCTTGTGTTTCAGCTTTGTATTGTGGCATTTTCGCACTCTGGGAAACATTGTCACAATTTGAATAAAGGGTTTTCCATTTTAAGTTATGCAATATGCATATAATGTGTAACTGTTCTCTCGGATGGACAAAATAAGAAAATTTGCATTTATTTTGTTTGTAATCCCAACACTCCCAACAGATTTAATGTTTTTTAAATATGTAAGCATTTGTGCAGGGAATTATTGCTGTGTAGTGACCAGATAGGCCCAACTTGGTAAGGAGTGATTGGCCATGAATTTATTTCTGTGCAACTAGCCTCCTGACAATGTTTTGCTCTATTTTGTAAATGTGTCACTGCTCAATGTATATTTATACTGGGCTGCTCCTGTCAGTGTCCCTAGATAAACAACCTGATGCTTAATCGGAACACAACAGGCTCTAATGTGAACCTGATGTGGTGAAAGCAGCGTGTGTGTGTGTGTGGCCTGTGTTAAAGCAAAGACAACAGTTGCAGCAATGCTGTTTTTCTCAGGCCTTTTGGTATTTTCATGGCTCAAAACAAATCTGTTCATGCTAAGGTAGGTTAAGTGGCACAGATGAGTTTGTAGTAATGCAGATCAGGTGGTGCAGCGCTGTTAGGGTTTTTTTTTTCGCCTAAAATTGCACCTGCATTTTCAGCTGCTCAGCCCACCTCATATTGCAATGGTAACACAAACAGCTTTTTTTGCTTTAGCTGAAACTCACAAAGACTTCTGCAAAATACTATAAAACACATTAAACACTCTAAGTTTAAAGCAGTTAAGACAGTCTCTCTAGACTGTCCTGAGCACCATTTGTCCGGGTAATTAAAAGGATAGTGTCAGTCAAGTAAACAAGATTATTTGGGAGCAGTCAGTCTGTGTAGTCTAAGGCAATTTAATAACCCTTAAATTGCCTTAGACTAACCCTTCAGTAAATTTTAAGTAATTGAAGCTCTTTGCAATACATCTTTGTGAAGCTTATAATGTTCCCTTTTGTTGACTTTGTTATCAAGCAACTTGTGGATTTGACCTCTCTGACACAGTGTCAACAAACCAGCCACAAAGCATCATTTTGAGAGGCTGATATTTTGCTCCCTGCACGTAAATGATTGTAGACAGAACATTAGAAAGCTTCTCTTAAGATAAATGCAGTTTGCTGCATTTATTTGGCACCACTAAATATACAACCTCGTAAATTACCACGGAGTTGAGTCAACACTTCTGACACAGTGTCAACAGAAACTGAACATGATACAATTCCCAAAGATAGGAGTTATTGCTGGGCTGTCGTATTGGATTACATTAGATTGTACAGGAGTGTTTAAAAAATTGGTAACTCTTAAGGATCGCCCAAAGGACTTTACAGATACAAGACAACTAGACCTAAGTGATCAACAATCATTTCAGAATAATTTTTCCTTATTTCCAACACTTATTAGACACAGATTAACCACATGTTAAAAGTAGTAATTTACAGGACTGAGTTTTACTCAATACGAGTTCCAACCTTGGTTTCTAGCCTCTCTGTCTTCCACCATGTGTTTATATCTGCACAGCTGTGTGAGACATTTGGGGAGAAGGTAGGGCTGCTTTTTTACTGGTGGGCTTGAGTTTTGTTTTCATTTTGAGGGCAAGATTTTTTGCTGTAATAATTTCCCGCCTAGGTGACAATGCATGAACAAAGGCCCCTTATCCTGCAGCATGCTGGGAAGTAGCTTCGGAGAGAGACACATTAGACGCATTCAGTCCCATGTGTGTTCGCTGGGATCGCTGCAGGCCCATCTTTGTTCTACATTAGAGCCGCCACAAACAATATCTTTGCATATATGTTTGTTTTTCTTTATGCTTTTGGATTTGAACAGGCATGGGTCCATTTGTATGTTGTGAAAGTGATTTTAATCAGATTTGTTTTCTAGATTTAGATTTTTAGCTTTCTGCCCTAAAAAATGGATGACAAAGCCTCAGTGTATGGCAGCGCTTGCCTTGTTGCAAGACATTGGAAGGTTAAATCCCACATCAGCAGTAATTTCTGAGAGGAGTGTTACACGGTGGAATACTGTTGGGATATTTTACCCTGAGGTCTGTTGAGCATGTCTGCGCTTTGTCTCCTTATTTGCTGTTCTGATTTTCTTGGTGCCTTGGAATCTCTCTTAAACCTCTTAAGTTTTGAGGACATGTGCGTGCGTAATGGATATGCGTATGTGTGTGATATCCATTTGTCTCAAAATGGTCATGCTTGGTTTATGGAGTGCATGATGGCATGCCCACTGCTTGTCATTTCTAGCACCGTAACTCGTTTTCTGCATCTCTCAAGCCCGACTTATATGGCAGTCAATTCTATATTTACACAGGTGAGCAGAAACACTGTTCTGGTAGCTATACAGTACATTTGTCCAAACCTAAATGTAGTTTGGCACCTGCAACAATAGAGCATATTTCATCACCAGGACAGGACCATTTCTGTCCTCTTGAGTTCCTCCTGAGGTTGACTTGGTCCTCCTGTCTGAATGGTCCTGCTATCCATGAAATGTTTCTCCAACTTTACCAAATGGGCAGAAGCAATTTGGACCCTGGTTTGTTCTCAAAGAACAAATTGCTCTTGAGAGTGCATGGCAGTTAAATGTAACTTTTAATCCCACTACTCTTTGTTTTATAATCCTTAAGCATGGATGCTGAGAGTCATAAGACAGGATGTTTATCCAAGGTGTCTTACTTGAAGCACTATTTAGGTACACCCACATCCTTGTTAGTCCAGGATTAAGTTGTGTGAACACTAGTACAAGATGAAACCTAAGCTTGTTTTGTGAGTTTATGAAACCATCCTTATGCTCTTTAGTCACTGATGCACAGAGCGTAGAACAAATATTGTAAGCACCTAATGAAAATGAGTGAAAATCTGATGTAACTTAACCACAGTTACAAATATGTCATACCAGATTGATGGCCGCTTATCATCTTTCCTGCATGTATTTCTGCTGTAAACACTCTAATAAAGGCAAAATGTTAGTTACGGCCAAGTTAAAGTCTGATTCATGAAATGTTTAGAATGTTTTGCTAGCACCCTATTAGGACTGGACGATATGGCCAAATATTTTATCACGATAAAAAAATCAGGTAATTTGATATCGATAATTATCACGATAAATGTCAAATCCTTATTTCTTTCAAGTTTAAAGGCTGATTTTTGCTCCTGAGTGAAAGTTGAAGAAAACAGATGGTTAATTGTGATTGGTAACTTTTCTTTATGGTCAGAACATGACAAACGCTTGATGCCAAACAGTGGATCACTTATCAAATCGGAGGTAGAACATTCAAAACTATTGTGATTAAAAAAAATTCAACAAGTACGCATGAGTAAAATTAAGTAAAATCTTGTTTTTCAGTGCATTTTCCTTAATTAAAATAAAAAAGTGCTAATTTGTTTATAATTCAAATTAATTAAAATCAAACACATTATTTATTACATTACATTTATAGAACATGTGATATATTGTTATTGAGGAAAGTTACATTGCGATAATCATCATTATTGTTTTTTTTGCCCAGCCTTTACACCCTAGAGTGAAAAGTGGGACGTTATGTGCAGGTAAATATAGCAATATCAAGCCAAACTCAGCTTGTTTAAGTGTATACAACAACTGATGGGTGCATATGTAAAAATGTTTTCCCATCCTTTCAGCCCTCTCATTGTCATCCCTCCAGTCCCCCACCTGCCCCCTGGTTTGGTGCTGAGCTTGTTTATGGAGAGATCACCAGCTCACTGCATCACTCAGCTGTGAGCCACATTCATTTGCCATTGCTGGATTGTTGTCTTGGTAACAACAGGAAACACTTTCCATAATGGACTCAAACAGTCACTATGGAAACAAAGTTTTTGATTTGCTATTAATAATCCACCACCGGGTGCATATGTGTGCTTTGTGCAAGAGATAAACTTGCTCTCTCTTTTACAAGAAAACTGTGGAAAAGAATGACACACATACAGACTTTTTTCTGTAAATGTACTTGTGTTTCTGGAGCCTCCCTCGCTCATATTTTTTTCCATAAAGGGGATGTACTGTAGCAGCTACAAATCAACTCATCATCTAAGGAAATGTTCATCATATCTCAAAAAAAGCCCATAAGTTTCTGTTTTTAAATACAGAATAATGTACAGAATATTTAAAACTGGTTCTTGTATACCTGTATTCTTTGTGGCAAACCAGTGAACATCATAAAAAAACATAATCACTCAATGGCCTCTGCATACAAAGCAAACAACTGTTATCCTGTTTCTATGTTTAGATGTAATACATTTACAGGGCACATTAACACATGACAAATACATCATCACACACAAATAGTCCTTCAAATGTCTGTCTTTAGTGACAAATGATAATGATAGGGGGAGTTTGAACCATGTATCAAGGGCATGTTTGGGTTTGTACTGTGAATCCCCAGCTGCTGCCACATGTTTTTGTAATCAAAACAGATGGGCATTAATAATGCAGACACAGGCAACAGCACTTTCACCGCAATCAACTCAAATCCTCTTTGGCCGTCCTTTTTTTCCATTTCTGTCTGTTACGTATGTTAATCTATTCCCCTCTCTCTCTGTCTGTCTCTGTCTGTCTCTCTCGCTGTCTCTGTCTGTCTTTCTTTTTGTGTCTATCTCTGTCAAACCCAACCCAAAACCACATCTCTCCTGTCAGAAATCCAGCTCCAATTTGGCTCCTCAGCCCCGTCACCTGCTCTCTTAACTGTTTCCTGGTTTCACACTGAGTTCGCCGTGGAACCAGGATCCCGGTGTTTCCTTCCACCCTTTGATTTTCAGCTGAAATTAAAGCTCTCATTATACAGGGACCAGGACACAGACGACCAACCATATAAAGAGAGCCATTGATCCTCTTCAGAGTTATTGTCAATAAGACATTGTATACAGTTAAATAACAACCTTCTCTTTCAGTTACACAGTTAAATTTGTGGTAACAATTGTTGGTAACATTAATGTCACAAACACACACAAACCCATCCATCCAGACCTTCTTGCTTGGAAAGTGTGGATTCCCTTAGCCTCTGCGGGACTTCCCTTGACTGTATTTAAAATACTGACTACACTGCACTCTCCAGCGTGTGTTGTTAAGTATGTCATCCTTCAAATCTGGCTGGTTATTGATCCACAGTTCACGTATTTGGAAATTTGATATTGATATTTTCTGTATAAATAACTCTTTTATATAATGGCAGAAACTATTTTTAGCGTTGCACCAATTCTACTTTTATTTCCATCTCGAACAGCTCACACATCTGTGACAGGCGCAGTCATTAGGAATAAATTTTATTCTGTATGTTCTGTAATATGGATGGTATATATGGAATACAGTATTATAAAGATGATTTAATTCAATACAGCAAACAGCAGCTCTGTGTTGTTTTGTCATCATACCCAATCTGCCGGCTTTAATGGTTCCCTACTGATGACAAACTGCACAAACAGGCCGTGTTGCCCTTTCTGGCATTTCAATGGCTGCACTTGTTCTCATGGCGAGAGCAACAAGGGGAAATTCTCTGCATTTTCAGCCCAGAATACTTTGCAAAACACAGGGACGAGGCAGGGGAGGAAGTGGAGGCTAAGCGTATGGGAGCTTGGCGTAATGATCGAAAATCATTAGGGCTGATGGATTGGCCCTCGCCTGTTTCTGTCACTCATGTCGAACGGTGACCCAGCAGCCCCTACCCGTATGATCAGCTACTGGCCGCTATCGATTTGGGGAGAGTAGTGTGTGTTTATGTGTGGGTGAGGGAGACAACACTCTTCTTCTGCACTGTAGTGTACATTTATAGAGCGTATATGTTTGTAATTGACGGTTCAGAGTAGTTTTGTGTGTCTGTCCTCTCTGTGTTTTCTTTACGAAGACCTTTGCCTCCAGTGTTCCCATCTCTTTCTCTCTCTCTCTCTCTCTCTCTCTGTCTTCACCTCTCTGAATGAACACATAGCACCCATTCATCACACAACCTCTCTTTTTACAAAGCAAGGAGCCCTCTCGCCCACGGCCTTTTATTTTTGATTTGACAGACTGAAGATCTCTCATTAAATTTTTTGTGCATCACAACTTCAGAGTGAGCTTATCTTCCACATTGCCTTTTTATCCATATTCAGTGGATAAAAGACTACAAAGACAAAATACCTATGGTTTTAGTACTTGGTATTTTCATTAGATAAGTATGCTCACGGTAAATGATGATGCTTTAAAAACAAAAAAAGAGGAACCTTCTGCTCCACTAGTTCCCTCTCGCTCGTGCCTCTCTGCTATCAGCTTTTAACACCGATTTGCTACTCTGTCTGAGGGCTCTCTGCTTCTGAGTGGAAAGGTTCAATAACTCGGCACTCGTTTGGGTGTATGTGTGCAACAAGAGGTGAGGCTTTGACTCAGCCTTAGGGTCAAATGCACTTGAATTAAATTGTGACAGTAGGGACCTAAATCTAAGTCCTAAATAAATTACAAATCTCCCGGTGTTGTGAAACTTAATTAAAGTATGGGACACAGCTCCAGGTTATGTGCTGTATGTACTGTAATTCTTAAAGCCATTTCATCTCAGCTTTTTTCAGACCTGTGAGGTGAAACAAAATGTCACTTCACTCAAATCATTAGGCTATAATAAAATGCAAATTCTGTATTTAATTGCCCATGTTTTATCCTCCTCCTGGACCTCTCTGTATGTTGGAACGATACAGAGGAAGTATAACAAAGATAATAGTTCTTTAATACTGGTCTGAGGTCTGAGTACAGTATGTCTATGAAGTGTATGTGCAGGTGGTACAACCAGCCAGGTGCTAGATGTTACTATTAATAAACTGAGGTGCAAGACGCACTAGCATTTGCAGTGAGTATTTAATCTGCTCGAAAAATGTATACTTTTTTGTACTTTATTTACTTTAAATAAAGTACAAAACCTGAAAAGTAGAGGACATTTAAGTTTTTGTCTGAAAGAACATTTCCAAACTTTTTTAATAAGGTCATAACTATTTACAGTCAGTTATTAGGAGTGTGTGGAAGGTTATATATGAACCTCGTCCATTCAGAACTAAGTTAGTTATTATCTCATTTAAACAGAAACTGCATTTTCCTTATGTTTGCAGCCAAACATAATGAAAATGCACATTTAGTACAGCAAATTATGCATTGTTGTGAATCAATCTTCATACCAATAACATTATAAGTAACTATTGCCTGATATTAATAAGGTATAGACCTTTACTTTAAATACTTACTCTCAACTCTATTATCAGACTTCTTTCGTTTTGATTGCTGTGATGTCTATCTTCCCAATTTCCATATCATGAGGAGGCAAAGCAGCCCGTGACCACCCATTCCTCTGTCGCGTACTTTAATGCTAGCATGCAATTCTAAAATTTAGCTGAGGTGGATACACCACGAGGAGCCCAGAAATTGGGTTTAGAGGGAATTTTAGCCCAGGCCGACTATTTGGGTGCTATTTTTGTCGCTTCTTCATTATTCAGTGTTTGTATGCTGATTCAGAATCAAATGAATTCAAATTGATGATTAACAAAGTAGTTCAGACAAAAGGAAGCAGCCACCTTTATGGAGCAGATAAATCTCCCTGCAGGAGAGCTGTCCCACTTCATTTATTTTTCATCTCTGTCTTTCTTTTTCTCTGTGCTTCTCTTTTGTCTCTGTCTTAACGCTCCCTCTCTCCCCATCATTTACCACTTATCATATTTATCCCATTGTATTCCCATGATATCTCTTATTGCAGTTTCAGTAGTCTTTATCTTTCCCTGATCATGTCTGTTTCTCTACAAGGGTGCCCCATATACACACCACTGGCCTTTTTAGAAAAAAAAGTGAATTACTTTTCTCTTTCCTTGCTTTGCTTATCTTTTGTTACAAGGTTTGATCGTGCCTAAGCTGTAGGATGAGAGAGAGCTAAGACCGTCCTTCATTACACAATGCCCTGCTCCTGTACTGGACCTCAAAGCACAGGACAACATGTTACAGTGACTGCCGTTGTAATTCTGTCTCAGCCACTGATAAGACCAAACAGGAGTTATGAGTAAGGCTTGTGGCACGCTACTCTGTCTCTCTCTCTCTTCATCTGTCTCCTCTTCTCTCTACGTCTTTTTTTGCTCCAGCACTCACACATTATTTGTGCTGGAAATGTGTGCAGACACCATCCTGGTCACCTCTAACCTAAGCTGCCTAGCATAATAAGATCACTACAGAAATAAAAGTCAAGTCCGCTGTTGATTCGTCCTGACACTCCTGCATGTATGGCAATGAGAGATTAACCTTTCTTTTGAAAAATTACATCTTGGAACCATTGCCAACTTCATCCCAGTCCTGAAAATCCATCCCTGCTTATGGCACCCTCAGCCCTTCAGTTCTGCCCTGACCTAATTCGTTGAGAAGCCTGTGTCTCAGCATAGCACAGCTCAGCATGGCATAGCCTGCTGTTCCTGGAATACGTACACACACACACACACACACACACACACAC
>JAPMOB010238282.1:0-10690 GCA_029875015.1 Lepomis gibbosus
GATAGATAGATAGATAGATAGATAGATAGATAGATAGATAGATAGATAGATAGATAGATAGATAGATAGATTGATTGATTTTCCCACGTCATCATGATATTTTGTCTAAATTACGCAACAGCAAGTTGACACCCAGGATCCCTTGGGAAAGTCCCTTCTGTGACTCCCAGGGAGCAGTCGATTAAGCCAGCTGGGGCCTGGACTCACACATTTGTTCACATGATATTAAACAAAAAGCTGTAAAAACCTACTAAAGACTTCTAGAGTCAGTTAAAGGATGTGAAAGGATGCAAGGAAGTAGCCTCGCCAGGCTCTAAGCCAGCCAGCCCATATAGACAAGATATAATTAATGCTGGAACAAACTCCCTGTAGCCTGGACTTTTGATGACAGAAAAATGAGGGAAAATCGTGTTGAAGGGGCTATATAAAGCTCTTCAGTGTCAAGCCGTATGTGGTTCTGTGACCAACACTTTCACCGTTAAAAGTACTCCCTATTAGTTCTGGTGATAGTATCGCTCAATCAAAGAGTGGAGGTCTGAGGTCTATGTCTAACTATGCCTTTCTGCTTTGACAATATAATCTATAAAAAAGGAATTTATATACATGAATATACATATTCTCATCCCATGGTGTCAGAAATGGGTGATATGGTACGAAACTGGATCCAATTCAATACTAAACAAAGTGAAATATTTTTATAGGTCACTAGATGTAGAGTAATGTCATCAGATGAAGAACTATATTGTTATAAAATGTAACAATACATGTATTATTGTAAAATGTGTATTTAGCAAATAATTAAGGAAAGTAAAGACAAGTATGATAGCATTAATAGATGCTAGAATTAACATATGAAGTGAATTAATATCTTGGATTCAGAGATCAATGATTGGTACATACTGAAGAATAAATGATACAGGCTGTGTTTTTCTAAACACTTCACAGCAGATCGGTAGTCAACACACAGGCTTGAGTTAGAAAGCTGAAAACGAAATGAAATGCACTGCTGAGTTGACAGAAAGTACAAACTGATCCTTCGGAGGTCCTGAAGTGTGATGGGAATTCATCCAATGACTGAGAAATAATTTGTAGTCAACAGCCCTGTAATACTACCCACGTTGGTCGTCTTGTAATAATAAGCCGGCCGGTGTTGTTCATTTGCTGTCAACAGTGCACATCAAAAGTACACATCAAAAGACAAATGTACACAGGATTTTAAAAGACACCAACATGTTCCAGGCAAAATGAATGATGGCTGAATTCCATTTAGCTGCTTTGATTCAGGGCTCTGGTATTGTACATTCACTGCCCCCCCCCCGTCATGGCTTACTGGAGCACTTGAATATAACAGAGCCACCTTTAATGTTATTAGTAACACCTGTGCTTTCCGACTATGACAAGCCACAAAAAGGCCTATTGCACTTGCCTATCCAAAATTGTTACCAACTGTCTTTGTCTCAGCCTGCTGATGAGAATCAATGAATTACAAATGACAGTCCTAAACCACATCAGAAGGGCCGGCAACTCAATTTTGAAAGAGGCTCTACTGAGCTGATGTTTGCCTAAGTACTAGCTAAGTACCAAGCTAGGCTATCTCAGAAAAACACTAGAGGCGCAGCACAGGTGGTGTCACTTGGCTAATCAGACCTATGCACACATGATGTCAGAGGAAAGTTAAAGAGACGTCAACCAGGCATTACAGTTTACACCCACACAGTCCTGATAAGAGGTTGTATTGAACAAAATTAAAAACACCTCCCTGTGTTATATCTTTTTTTTAAAGAACTGGTTTCATATTTTGACAGATTATGTACATCCAAACACAACTAATATGATGTATAAAACCAGATATCACAGTTGCTGGTTTCTTATTTTGATACAACCACTGGAGGTCACCAAAGTCAGAAAAGTACTGCAGTTATTATTTGGTGCCATGTGCAGCCAAAGTTGCTCACTGCAGATTTAATATTAGATTTCCCTACTTTCTATATTATTTTAATTGTTAGCTCCTCCACTAGTGACTACGTCCTCCCTTGACAAGACCATTGCCATTGGGAGTACTAACCTGAGAAAGGCTCTGTGTGCAGCATTAAACACATTATGTGCCTTATCTTCTTTCAGTTACAGTAGGTGCCTCTGGTATATCCTGATTCATGAAGCAACATGAATGGATAACCTGAGGGGACATGAGGGGGCCACTTTCATTTCCTGGTTCTCAACCCTTGGTAATTACCTGTGTGTGCCCAAAGGCCCTTAGTGTGTTTTAGAGGAAGAGAGAAAAAAAGAGAAAGACAGTGAAGTTATGTACTGTAGAAAGAGTAGAATAGGCCTATACGCAGTTCTAAAACAGCTCAGAGGCACAAACCATGAAATTTTAGTTCTATTTACTCCTACTAGGATACCAAGAGTATCCCCTTCTGGCTGTCTGTGGAAACCATACAAGCAGGATAAAATTATTTTTTGTCCACCAGTCAATGGCTAGTGAATGTTTAGTGCGTACCAGACACTCAATAGATCAGTGGTCCTCACACTTTTTGACATCAGGTACCCCTAAACTAACACAAATTAGACCACGGACCCCCATTTGATAAGATTTTATCCCAGGGTCCCCCATCTTTAAGAAACTGATAAACATCTCAATAATAATAATAATAATAACAATATGAATATTAATCCAAGGTATTCCCCCTGTAAAAACAAGTCCTAGATGAAAGTATTTCCTGTAAGATGATGTGGGGAGTCGTTGAGTACCATAAATTAAATGCCAGTGAGCTCTATTGTATTTGGATATCCTAAAGCCATTAACTTCAGCAAATCACACAGTAACTCAGAAGAACAAAAGGAGTCAGCAAAACTGGGTTTGTCCCAGCAGTGAAGTCATGAGAACAGACTCAGGGCTGCGACTACAGTCTCTCTGGTCTCCCCAGGGGTAGATTCAAATCTGTCAGCACCCTTCACTAATGCAGTTCTCAAGGGAAGGCAAAGGGATAGAATCCTTCTCTCCCCAAATACTCAATACACACACACGCACATATGCCACACCCTTATTACCCCTCCATCCCTAGTTTACCTAGGTTATGCCAGGACGTGGATAGATCATCTCTTGCTGGCTGGCATCGCTACGTCCCAGGACACAGGCCTCACTCTAGCCGGGACAATGTCTCCGGTGTCAGGCAGAATGAGGGTCTTTGTTGCCGCAGACTCAATACAGGACCTTCACATGCAGAGGTAGTTGGGTGGTTTTGATATGGACAACAGTATCCCTTTTAATATGATGAAGAACTGAGAGCAAAACTGGAGAGTTAGAAAAACTCTGCAGACTATGCTTGAGTTGAATTTTTTAAATTAAAAACACTTTCCGTGCTGTTTAAAACTCCATGTAGTTTGTGGAGGCTTCTTCTTCTAAGAACCTAGACTTATTTTACAGTAATAGTGAAGTCTACTGTTTTGACCTCTGAATAAAGGTAAACTTTGCATTGGACTATTTTCAGCTTCCAACTGACTGACTGGTATGGCTAGGATCTTGAATGTTTTCAAGACATGTTTTCTTTTTTTCTACACCTCTAACATAACATTAATAAACTTTTTTTTTTTAAACCTGTTGAAAAGGACTGTGCTGACACACAAAAGATGAAACTGCAGTGAGGCAATGAATCCCACAACTGAATGGGGTGGTTACATAAGACAACAAAGCATTTCACTGTATGCCATGGTCAAAATAATTTGTCAAAATTAAACAAAGTTTATGTAAATTTGATATTACTCACGTAGTTAACCTTACCTGACTGCAAGACTAATTTAGATGTAAGACATTTTTGTATGTAGCCTGTTAACGTTTGGTAGTGTGCTAAGTTAGCTTTCTGGGTTTTCTCAGCTTTGGTTAAATAAACTCTGTAATTAACTAAAATGCCAGCTGATATTAAGTAGTTTGTAATTATTTCTCCAGCTGGTGAGTTTGGTGTTTTGTTTTCAACCACAGACTTCAAAGCAGGGTAAATTTTTAATTTACGTTTCTCCATGCCTCAACATAACGTTACAGTGCCTGTACAGTGACTCTTTAACTTGTAAACTACGACATCTTGTGATATTGTTAACACATTACCGTTGAGGGGTTAGTCCCCTCTCTGACCAATCCACGGAAGGAATACTGCGACGTCAAGATATTGACCAATGAACGCTCACGTATTTTGCAGAAGAAGAAAAAATGGCGTTCTTTGTATTGTGAAGCAGACAAGCCATAAACAAATATCTTTTATGTTTTGAAAAAAAGAAGTCAGGTAAGAATTATATTTAGTAGTGACGCGCTGTGGCTTGCTTTTGTCTTATTTACCGTGGCATTTCTGTGTTTTTGCACCCAGCAAAACAGCGCTATCTTAATTTATTAGTATAAATGACATCGATAGCTAACGGCTAAAGTTAACGTCAGACAGAAAAATTATGGGTAATTATATACAGAAAGGTAGTGGTATCCCATTTAAAAGTTGACACAAAATAGCTTTAATGGCTGTGTCTTTGACATGTGGTGTTGTTTTTGATAAGTGTGTGGTCGTTTCTGATAGGATGAAGGTGGTAAATCTGAAGCAAGCCATTCTGCAGGCATGGAAGGAGCGGTGGAGTGATTACCAGTGGGCCATTAACATCAAGAAAAACTTTCCAAAGGGAGCGACATGGGACTACCTTAACCTTGCAGGTTAGAGGAAAGATCTTAAAGTTCCCAAGCCATCATTGTAATTATGTGACTTTACGCAAGTTTTCTTATTGTCATTTCTGTTGTGGCTTAAAATACTGTTTTTGTGTGATGTGAATTCCAGAGGCCCTGATGGAGCAGGCGATGATCGGCCCCTCTCCAAATCCTCTTATTTTGTCTTACCTCAAATATGCTATAAGTTCCCAGGTGAGCAGTGTAATGAAAATGGTGTAACAGAGCAGTGTGTGATTTGAACAGATCTGATGTTATTTTGTGAACTTTACCTCCTCTCTCCTTAGATGGTGTCATATTCAAGTGTGCTCACAGCCATCAGCAAGGTAATGTTTGCTCGATGAAAAATGATAGCAAGGGTTTTACTATGAGATATGAGAGGTTTTCATGAATGCATCTCTTCTCTGATAGTTTGATGATTTTTCTCGGGAGCTGTGTGTCAAATCGCTGTTGGAGATAATGGACATGTTTTGCCATCGTCTCAGGTATGTAACATTATCCATGGTGACAGTGTTGTCCTTCTCCACCAGTATGATACATTTTCCATCCTTAATATTACAGGCTATGTTGATAATGTTGTATGAACCTGGGAGTTTATGCAAGAATGAAAAGATTATTGTTTATATCTTGCTTAGGTTATTGTAGTTCATTTTACTCTAACTTCACTCAGATAGTGTGCACCTCGTCGAGCAACGCTGCTTCTAAGGCTTTGGTCAGTGCTAGAAGAAGTGATCATGTAATACCAAGATCAGCCTTGTTTCACAAGTTAACCTTTGGTTTTATAACCAACTTTTCTTATTGACTTTGAATCACAACCATCAGCTACAGCTGCATACCAGTCCCTCTTAAAGAGCTACCCAGAATCTTTGAGCATGTGATCTTTAATGTTTGCTTATTACACAAAATGTGAATTTGGTTTTAGAAAAGCCATACATTTCTTCTCATTTATTCTTCATCTCTGACTCACTGCCTCTCATCTCTGATTTTAAAGCTGTCATGGGAAAGCAGAGGAATGCATTGGGCTCTGTCGGGCTCTGCTGGGAGTGGTAGTGTGGCTGCTGCAGGGCTGTGCCTGGTACTGTGAGAGGCTGAGAGAACTTGGTCCATCAGCCAGCACAGAGGCCAGTCTGAGAGCTTGCCAGGAGAGGCTTCACACACTGGTGAACAGCACCAAGAACAGAGCCCTGGTCCATATCGCACGGATGGAGGAACAAGGTGTTACGATAATGTAGTGTGTGTGTGTGTGTGTGTGTGTGTTTACATAGGATTGTGCAACATACTATTACACAAACATACTTTATAAGCTAATGTGTGGTGGTACCACCGAGTGTCTGAATAAAAAAAAATTTATATTGTATATCTGCAACATTAGAATACTAGTTCTATATGTTGTTGGGTGTGGTTATTGTGAAGCAGACATCTTACAGTGTTTCTGCTGCTATTCTTCCACAGGTTCCTGGAGCAACGTAGAGCAATCAATGCTGAGGGTGACGGACGGCCTTGGCAGTGTACCTAACCCGACCCTGATAACTAAATTAGAGGAGAGCTTGTCACTAGTAAAAGGGTGAAGATTCCCAACTCATTCTTAAATATTGAAAACACAGATATTAACCTTTGGCATGATGCTGCTCAGCTGAGACATTGCAGAATACTTATTTAAAGACCTTCACATTCAATCGTCGTCTTGCCAACTCTTCACTCTTTCCTCAGTATTCCCCTGATGCTGTCTGTGCAGTCTGACCCTCCGCACCATGCCTCCTTCCCATCAGTCCACGCCTTCATCATGCTAGAAGGGACCATGAATCTGACAGGAGAGACACAGCCACTGGTTGAACAGCTGATGATGATCAAGAGAATGCAGGTGAACATTTAGTTACAGAGAAATGTAATGTTATAATCTATAAAAAAAAGGGATCTAACTAAACCTTAAGAGTCCAACTTTCTTTGGAAAGAATGTTTCATTGAGAAGGAGACAATTTAAAATTTTTACTTTGAATGTATTCTTCATGCAAGAATTCAGATATAATTCACAAGTTATGATAAGACTGCTCTTCTTTCACATGAAATCTTTCCTCATGCTGCTGTAACTTTAACATAACATTTGGTAGACAAAGGAACTTTGTTTTTACTTTATTATTGTTATAAAGGTGTATATCAGTTGTTCTGTATATTTTTTTTCATTTATTTTTTTCTAGCAGCAGTCTTCTCAAACTGTTTGTCCTCTGCAGCGAATCCCCGCTCCTCTTTTTGTCCTAGAGATCTGGAAGGCCTGTTTCACTGGCCTCATTGAGTCACCAGAGGGCACTGAGGAGCTCAAATGGACTGCCTTCACATTCCTGAAGGTATGCTCTTCTTTTAAAGAGAGGATTACTCCCTCTATATGCCTGTGATCTGCCTATGTGTGTCTTTCTTTTTAGCTTGGCCTGTTTATTGTCCTTTGACATTTAATAAATGTCAAAAGACCGTTGAGCAGTGATTAAACTGTTCAATATCTCTCTTTTTTAAGTTTGAATTGTCAGTATTATATCCACTTTTATAGCCTTATTTTGACTCTCTTTTGCCTAGATTGACTTTAGTTTAATGCTGCATGCAATAATAATTTAGTATATAAGCTAAAATAAGGTAAAGTGATTGCATCCGATATGGATTTATTAATTAAAAGAATTGCCTCTGTGAGATATAGGAAATGGTGACAAATTACGTAAGCATTGTCATATCAGTGCACACTTAAACCACACTTAAAGAAATCTGTTTCTTTTTCCTAGATCCCACAAGTTCTGCTCCGACTAAAGAAGTATCCTCAGGGTGACAGAGGACAGGTAAAACCGACACCATCATGAGCATTAAGTATTGCCAAGAAGCCATGGTCTAACACAGCAATAACTGTGTTCAAATGTAAAAAGATGAACTTTCACTATTGCTTTTAAACATGGCAAATGTCTTTTCCAGGACTTCATGGACGATGTGAATATTGCATTTCAATACTTACTGAAGCTCACACCACTGCTGGACAAGGCTGATCAGAGATGCAAGTAAGTGCTCCAAAACCTTGCTACACCCTTCTTCACTTCCTGTAATTTCATTGTCAGACATTCTAGATAAAAAAGCCTGCTAAATGCCAGATAAACCAGCATCATGATCATCATTCTTCATGTGCTTCTTTGCATAGTTGCGACTGCCTCGGCATGCTCCTGCAGGAGTGTAACAAGCTCGGTCTACTGTCAGATTCCAACACAGCCTGCCTCACTTCCAAACGGTACAGGTTCACATCACGGAACATTTCAGGAATTCTTTTGGTTAATATGATTATAGATGATGAAATTTTGTTCACCACATTCACACAGTACACCACATCCCCCAATCCCTCTACCCTATCTCTGTCTCTCTTCTGCCCTTCCCTTCCTGTCCCTCTCCCCTTGCACATTTGATTCAGGACCGAGGACAGGGAGTTCGCCCCAAGGCTTAAGACAGCAGAAAATGCTAACATCCAGCCAAACCCTGGTCTCATCCTGAGAGCTGAGCCCACTGTCACCAATATACTCAAGGTAGAGCTAAAAATTGTATTTCATGAATGAAATGTGATCTCAGACAAAGCAATGAGTACAATACTGTCCTTTAATCACATTTACATGCAAAATGTGTTTGTGAATAAAAGTGGTTCTCAAAGATCACAGCGCAATAAATACACCTTTGTAAAAAGAACAAATGAATAATAACATTTCCTTTCTTGGTCATTAGACAGTAGATGCAGACCACTCAAAGTCCCCTGAGGGCCTTTTGGGGGTCCTGGGACACATGTTGTCTGGAAAGAGCCTGGATCTGCTCTTGGCGGCAGCAGCAGCCACTGGGAAACTCAAATCCTTCGCCCGGAAGTTCATTAAGTAAGCAAATGCTAAATAGAATTGCAATCATGACTCATATAATGAGTTGCAGTTTAAAAGCATGTTGTTAATGCTGCTGTGTTTTCCCTATTGGAAACTCCAGTTTGGCCTAGGAAGTGGGTTTTTAAGTCTGTCCTAAGTGTTTTCCATCTTGTAATGTGCTTTTTTTTCTCTTCCCTTTTTGTTCTAGGCTTAATGAGTTTCCCAAGCACATCAGCGGCGAAGGATGTGAGTTCAAATACAAGAATGACATGTTCCTATGGGGTGGAATTTCTTTCCTAATTGACATATTATTTATTGAGATCCTGACATTAAGCAATGTTCTCTCTTCTTCTTCAGCAAAGTCTGCATCAGTACGGGCCTTGCTCTTCGACATCTCTTTCCTCATGCTCTGCCACGTGGTGCAGACATACGGTTCTGAGGTTAGTTCATGGCAATTCAAGGGTGGAGTACGCTGTGTGGACTTTACTATAAAGCTGCTCTTTTAGTGTAAGGCCACAAGATGTCCGGAGAGAGCTGTGTAGAAGTGACTTTCTGTAGCATCTCTTCTTGCTAGTGTATTGTAGAGAGACTGATCTTTCTGTTTTGGTTGATGAAGCCTAAATTGATTCACACAGGTAATCCTGTCTGACCCCAGCCCTTCAGGGGAGACGCCCTTCTTTGAAACATGGCTGCAGACATGTATGCCTGAAGAGGGCAAAACTCTGAACCCAGACCACCCCTGCTTCAGACCAGAGCCTGGCAAAGTGGAGAGCCTGGTCACCCTGCTGAACAACTCCTCAGAGATGAAACTAGTGTAAGTTGCAGGCTAATATGTAATTAAAGAACTGGGCATTGTGCATGTTTTATCCACTTTACTGTCAGTCACTTAGCATAATTTACATCACTGATGACAAGTTTCCCTAAAATTATTTGTTTTAGATTTCCCTCCCTTCCAAACCAATGGTCAAAATCAATTTGCACACATGGCCTTACCGAGTTATGAGTTCACTGCTTATAACTTCCTAAAAAAACTCATTACATTATGTGACATACATGTATTGAGTTTGCCTGTACAGTACAGTCCTGTCTTTCTATTTACTCAGTGGATGTAACTAAGGCAACATTTACTACAAGATCAGTCAACACAGGCTGCACTTTCAATGACTGACCATACCAAATTATTCGAATCATCTTTATTTAAGAGCAATATATTGGCAATAACATGAAGAGCACTCCGATTATATAGCATATCTCTTGAAGCAATATTGGTAAATGCCATGAATGCCATATGCAATAGACAGTATTACACCACCTACTCCAAAAGTGACCCTTGCGGGCCTTGTTGGTAAGGTTTTTCATGATGAAGGATCGCATCGTGGCATGAAGGCTATGTCCAAAATAATCATGTTCGCATGTATGAGAGACATGTCAAGTCTGTTCTGGGTCATTGTGGTGCTAAATATTTAAGAATGACAAGATTTGCTAATTCTTTTTTCTCTCCAATGCTACGCCTTCATGTCAGAATCTTTGCGGACAGGACAGTAAATGAGGCACAGATAGATGTTGTGTGTCCAGTGATTATTTCCAAAAAATGTTTCAGTACCTCATTTGTCACTATAATTCATTGATCAAAAGTGATAAATACCTTTTATTTTATTACAGATAAGAACTACATTTAGAATAGAATACTTTATTTATTTCGAATATATGTAAAAAGAACATCCGACAAGAAAATTAAATCAAGTAGACAAATCAAAGTGATGAGAAAAAACACAATGAAAATAAAGAAAAATGAAAATTTAAACAATAGTTGCATTCAAAGACTCTTGTCAATGTCCATTACATATTCGAAAAGGAGTGGGAAGAAGAAAAAAAAACTTATTTAATCCCACCCCTTATCCACAAATCAGAAGCTGCAAATAATTGACCCACATTCCAAATATTTACACATCTACTTTTTTATATCCCAAAACATTTCACAATGTACATTAATTATTAGATACAAAAGAAAAAAAAACACTAGGAAAAAATAAATTATAAATTCAGCCGCTCAAAAACATATAACAAAATAACAACAACACCATGAAACTGAAGATAATTACTAGCCCCATAAGACACTCAGTGATTA
>JAPMOB010238285.1:0-12098 GCA_029875015.1 Lepomis gibbosus
CAGTTAAGACTCTTCCCTCAAATTATGCAAAATCAACAGTTTATTATTGCGGGCTGACATTTGTAAGTTTTCTCACTCTTTCAGTGTCAGAGGCACTTTGACTGGAAAAATGTTTTTCAATATTTAACGTTGTGGAGCTCTTATACGCACTGTACAAATTGAGACTGACTGAAAAGCTTCTTTTACAGCAGGGTTTTTTCTGTCCTCGTGATGTCAAAGAGCTCTAAAAATGTCTTTTTATGTTTTCCAAATGACAAGCAGCTTGTAAAACACTTTATCATGACAGTCCCCAGGCCATATCTTGTGTTACATTTTTACGATTCTTCTCATTAGTCATTAACTACTCATCCCATGAGAAACATCTAGGAATGTAATTGAACAATATATTAATAAACTATCATCTGTACTGATTTAGAGTGGTGCCATATTTGCAGAATATAAACATCATCATTACGTTTGACAAAAGCTCATGGTCCACTTACTAGTTTTTACTGGTGCATTCAACTACATTTCCCCGTCTTCCTCAACAGATGAAGTTTGCTTAATTGTCATCATGTGACCTAAGTATGGAACTTCTGTGACATGATAACAAATGGCCGTACATTGATTTTTCTCCAGCTGTCGTATGACTCTTGGTCCTGGTTGATCTCCTCTGTGACCAGTTTTTAGTCTGCTGTTCAGAGTCAGCTGTTGTCTGTTTTCCGGTTTCCATTCATTCTCTTGTCCAGGATCCTCACCATTTCAAAGATGAAGTGAAAGCTCTGTTTTATCTTCTAACTGGACCATTGGATCTTTGATTTCTATTTTTCTAGATCTAGATCTACTTTTCTAGGTCAACTTTGAACTTCCATTGTCACTTATGTCAATGTGTGGCCTTTTTCATATAATTGTTTCTTAGGCTGGGCACACAGTGGCACACAGCAGTCTTCTGTACTTTTATTCACACCACTGTCTAGAATGTATTAATTTGATTTAAAAATGGATGATATTTACCACTACTGATTAAAGAAAGTATCAAGTATAGTTACAATACAACTTCTTAGGCTTTTCTTTCAGAAGGTAAAGTTAAGTTTGCATTCATACTATTACTTGGAGTGTGCAGGAGCTTTTTAAAAGTAATTTAAACTCTCCGCTCGCTAGTTTTCAGGCACTCTCGATCAGATAAAAGTGTAAATACAGTCCATTTAGTGGATAGATGACTCTTCAGTGGGAGGTGTGTCCTGTGCAGTCAGCATGTCCTTCCTGGTAGTTTCTTGGTTATTGTGGCAATAAATATACCAAAGATCAACATAAAAAAATTGTAGGTGTGTTATTTGTACCAAATCACAATTTCTGTATCCACTATCTCTCCACATATACTCACTGGAGTATATGTACGATTAGGAAAACACAAATTCTTTCTAAAGTAATTTATTTTCACCAAACCTTTGTTGTTTAGATGTATTGAGGACAGTAAATTCCCTTGTGCAAGTGCTCCCCCTTGTGACAAGATCAGATTCTCACAACATCTGGTTACAGGAGTGTATATTGTTTGCATTGTTACAGCATCTGAGTGCAGTTGACAAAATAAGCCCAGATAAAAATCACATTTTGTCGTACCATTGACACAAAGTCCTTGTCTGTAATGATACAAACCTTGGCCAGGGAAATGGGTGGATATGGATCACTGAAATTAAGGAAAATATATCAGGATGGATCTTTTTTCTGCAGTGGAACAGAAAATATTCTCCCGTGTGTCTCTTTATTCTCCTTTATCTCTATTAGGTTTCCTGTACTCTCTATGAACAACATTAACATTCTTCAAAATTACACTTCTTCACCTTTTAAAATAATTTCTGTCCTCAGGGGTCAATGTGGGTCAAGTGAAATTCAGTAGTCACACTGTAAGTTATAAAATAACTTTATCAAAGTAATTAAGGCCTGTGGAGCAGACAGCCAACTGAACCAATAAAACTGAGCTTGTGTAACTTGTAAAATGTATAGCATCCTTTTATGGCTAGATATTGGATCATCCCAGATAAATGTTTTCTCACTGTGTTAAAGTGTTTTATGACAGATAGTGATTGTCAGGCCTACAACACTACTGTATAACAGAGACTTATTATAGGGCACTCCTTTGGCAGTGACAGTAAGACATTATTTCCTGGAAAGGAATTGATTTGTAACTGTTGGGAGGTTCCTGGAATTGTTTGTGTAATAATTCTTGTGGTATTTTAGAAATGAATTCCTAGCATAGACTAAACCTTCTTTTACTTAATGGTACCTGTACAGGTCAGCTAATAAGGTGGGCTTCCTGTGTGGTTATGGATTGCAGGTAAGCATACAGTTCAGTATATATGAAAAATACATGTACAAGATACATCACCAAATGAATGTTTGTCAATCTTTCCAAGAAGTTTGCAGATCTTTCCAAAAAAGAGAAATTAATTGCTCTTCTGTTTTCTAATGTAATAACTATGGGCAACTATAACTTGTTTTTTGTGTTATGACAAACCTTAAGCAAATATGTTTCCTGTAAATAACACCAAAATGTGTAAACCTTTCCAGGAACATTTGAAGACGAAACAGAATCAGTTTATTTCTAGGAATTTACTCAGAAAAACTAAAGGACTCAGGCACACTAATGTCTGACATTGAGAACCGTGGACTCTTGAACTAACTGCTCCCAGGGCACTGCAAAATTCCTGTCCACTGCTCCTAATTAGGATGGGTTAAATGCGAAGAACACATTCTGCATCCATTGCACTGTATAAATTTCATGAGGCCAATAAAGTTGATTACCCTTATCATAGATGATGATGTTTATAGCACATTCTGTTTTCACACCTCACTAAATCCTTATTCAGGAATTTCTGCAGCATATAATATAAATGGTCTCCTATTTAGGAACAAAAGAAAAGGAAAATGCAATTGAGTTGCAAAATAATCATTCAGAATCTCAGATGACAGGTCATTTCAAGGTGAATGTGCAGAGACTGCCTGCTTCCTCCAGACAAATTAGAGTCAATCTTTATAGAGAGACAACAGGGGTACTGTCACATCCACTCATTTGAGTGTGACATGGGACAGACAAGGACGGAAATACATGCACACACACTTCAAATTAAGCGTTTGAAACTATAGCCAGACAGTAACAAGAAGAAAACAAATACAGATAAATAAATAATCACTTTGTTGTCTAATAGTCAGTCCGGATAGAGTCCAACAATGTGATTAACACCCAATTGCCAGTTGCTGCTATTGAACTGTTTTATACTGGAAGGTGTTTCTATTCTGTTGTCCACTTCATTTAAATGGATGAGGGAAGGCTAAAAACATTAACACATCTCTATAAAGCTATACAATTCAACAGCAGTACAAACTAGCCCAAAACATACAAAATAGATACCTTTCTAAAACAGTTTCAACAAAACCTGAACTTTATAACCATCATGAAGATAGAATTTATTGCAGGAATGTTGGATTGGACTAAGCTAGGTGTACCTAATAAACTGCCCACTGAACACAACAGCACAACAAAACTTCCACATGAAGTTATCAAGCAAAGATGTTTTACACTTATATCCTTTACTGTACAACACTGAGCCTACAGCCATGATAGCAGCTCTGAGGCTGTAGCCTACTTAGGCATAACAGTGCTTGAGCTACATGCTAACATCAGCACTCTGAACATGCTCACGATAACAATGCTAACACGCTAATGTTAATAAAGTATAATGTTTCCGATGTTCTCCATCTTAGTTATTGAGTCTGTTTAAGATGTTCAATGAATGAATATGTGAGCATGTTTCTTGATGCATCAGTCCTTTTCATCATTAAAATGGCAGGAATTAAGCTGTTATAAATACAAACTGCCACAAGATGTTGCTGTGGTTCCTCTGAAGTTAATGATAGACAGAGGAGGTCTTGCTGATACAATTAGCAATTTGATCTATCGATCTGATTTATTTATTTTTAAATGATCATTATGGTCTAGGATAGTTGAGAGTAGGCAGAGATACTAAACCAATAGGCTTTTCAAAAATGTTTTATTGTTTCAGCATGAAGTTTGTAATTTTGATCACACAGAATTGCACTTTGGATATAAATTTTCTATCCTTGGGGGCATCAATGGATTTGCTTCCAAAGCCGGGTTGAGCTGGGTAGGCCTTGACCACCTGTGTATGTTATTATTTTATTTAATTTATTTATGGGGTTTTGCTCAAATAGAAGTACAGCTACAGAATTCCTCATTGCAGATGGTAGTCTTCAGTATTTAATTCTTGTTTCACAATGCTGAGATGAATGAAAGACAAGGATCATTGGCTATTGTACAAAGGATTAAAGTAATGTCTTACCGAATGTGTTACTCAGTGTTTTGTCAACAGAGAGTTGTTACGTTCTGGTTCTCCAGCTCCTATCTGGTGTATCTGCTGCTGTGTTGCAGAGGTTGTCAGCTACTTCACCAGAGTCCCGTACAGTCCTGTGGTTATTCATACCCTGACCACGTACTTTAGAGTTTACTCCTTCTCTTCTGGCTGAAGGACCTATTTGTGTGTGTGTTTGTGTGCTTGTGTTCCTTCATTGATATTTGCTGCAGATACATACACATACATATGTGTATGTATGTATCACATACACACACTGGCACACATGAGAAGGCATGCAGCTGTGTGCATGTACAACAAACAGTGTGACCAAACCAATGTGGGCACGAAATGATTAATTATTGAACACAATTCACTATACCCCGCTGGAATAGTGTCCATAGCAAACACGTGCACCCACAAACATTTTTCTCTCCTCAAGAATGCTTGTCCATTAGAGAGCAAGAGACAGAAATAGAAAAGATAGTGAAATAGAGTTAAATGATGGACAGAGATTGTGGATTTTAATGTAATTGGACTGACGCTTCAGATCAAAGCAATTAATGACTTCATTCACTTTTTATAGCTTTGCTGATTGCACATATTAAGTATAATTCAGTGGAGAACAAGTGGTCCACTGAGCAAGAGTAAATTAGTGAGTAAATTGGAGATCATCTTAATAGCAGTTTAAAATGATTTGTTTATTATGGTCAAAATTTTGAATAGATCATAAGAATGAGGTTCTACTACTATAGATGTTATGCTGTCTTTACAATTTTTCTGATTCAAAGAAATCTATGCTATTTAGTCAGGGCTGTCCTTAATCTCCTAAACACCCAACAAGCAATTGTGATTGGCTTTTTTACAGCGGCTTCATTCATATGTTCTGTTTAAGATGCTTCTGCAAGGTCATGCAAATTTAAACAAACATATTAGCATTTAAATAGAGTAGCAGTGTCCTTTTGTTCTGCTAAATGCATGTCAACACGACTGCAAGGCGTACACTAATAGTTCTAAGTATTGGAATATCATTACAGTCATCTGCTGTTTAGTAATACCTCTTTACATTTTGCTGATGAAACTGCAACATATCTAAAGGTTTGCATTATTGTGCACACATTTTACATGCTGAATAGACCCATACAGCTTAGAGAGAAATTGATATGTGCAGTGAAGTGTGCATGCCCACACTGCTAATTTTCAAGGCATAGGGAAGTTGCCCATGCTTGTTTATCAGGAGTGAAGTTGTGAGGCACACTAGTGCATGTCAAAACTGTCAGCTGCTGATTGGAAAAGCGCCTTGATCAAGTGCACACTGCAGATGTTTCTCAACCAATTTGAAAACTTCAAGCTGATTGGCAGCTTGTTAAATGTCTAGAAATCCTATGAAATTTTCTCACCCTTGAGATCACCGGCAGACTTTCAGCAATTTAAGCCATCAGGAAACCTTACCTATTGTTTGTTTGTTTATTTTTCTCCCATAGGTACTCAAACTGGTGCCCTTTGAGTTCATTTCAACAACAATTTAGAATGCTATAATGCTTTACCTTTTTTCACAATAGACATTTTGACATGTCATAGCAGGAAAAGCACAGGTGTTCCTAATAACATTAACAATGGTCTTGTATTCAAGTATCAGTGAGCTAGCATGTAGCAGGATGCTGAAATTGAAGCAGCTCAATGGAATTCATCCATTGTTAATTTTATTATTTACACCAATGCTTTTCCTAGGTTGTTTCCAAAATCACAATCATTTATTTTATAGTGCACTATATTCTCAGATGTATCAGAGAAGTCTTTAAACAATAAAGAAGGATGCAGTTTTGCAAGTTAAAGAATCGTGACTGGATGGCAGAGGTTTGAGTGCCTTCTAGTTATTGCTGTCAAACTGTTTAACCTGAGATTGATGAGATGAGTATTTGTGACAATGCACTTTTCCTTCTTTAAATTATGAACATGTTTCTTTTCTTTTTTGCTCTCATTTTTGCATTGATGTCTCTTTGATGTTACTTTGTGTTCCTTTTCATCAATTTCAGGCACATTGACAGATGAGACAGAGGGGCATGGCAAGTGACAAATATGATTATCTATAAATAACCTATGAGGTTGAGAATGTGGAGCTTAATACAAAGTAGATTACTACTGCTGTTTCCATTGGAGTTTGTTACCTTTTGACATAAGTAAACCTGCCGTGTATCTAATGTGTTGAACAGTATCTGCATAAATATGATCTATACCATACTGTATATGTTTTGGAGTACATTAAGGCAATGCAGTCTGCTGTAGACTGTATGGGCATGTGCAGACTTTCCTTGATTAACAGCTTCCTAACACATCTGTTGGTTTTGATGCCACTGCCATGGTGGGAAAACTTACACAGTTTTCATTCCTATTGGTACATATAGCTTGCTCTCATTACATAATTCCCTCCATAGAGATTACCTTGCTTTAGCTTAATTACTAAAATGTCTATTGGATTAGTAGCAGCTCTGATCAAAGAAGCTTCCCACAGCTTAACCACTTCACACATTTAAGAGCTCTCTGAATCTCCTAATCTGTAGTCTACATCCCTTTCAGTTTCTACCCTCCATTCACATAGTTAGCCCCTGGAGGGGTGGACTTGTAATCTGGCATACCAGGCAAATGCCCGGTGGGCCAATGCACCTTTGGGGCCCATGTAACGTAAAATATTTATTTATTAATTTAACTGTTTAAAAAAATGGGCCAGCGATTGGCCCGTAAAGCATGGACAGCTCATTGGGTACTTCTCTGTACTGACACTGGGCTGGGCCAATCACATCTCCACCCCATCCGCCTTGTCTGTTTCTTGCGTTGCGGATCAAAAAATTTATAAATATATCTTCCGATGGAGACCACCAGATGTGCAAAAATAACCAATATGTTTGCTACCGGGGCTGCAGTAGCTTCAACATCAGCTGCAGTACCTGACGTAGTGCAGGCCAGGGGTGTAGGTATAGACAATGCAGACAGTGCAGCTGCACTGGGGCCTAGACGGGAGCGTCCCACCGAGTTACGAGCTGGACTTTGTCAGTGACACGGTAAAAACATATAGAGTCTCATCAATCAACAGTAAACACCCAATACACATCTAACTGTTTTTCCCATGAAGATCAAGTACTACTGTATATATACACTCATATGTGAATTTCCCTCTTTGATGTGGTGTCTGACACCATAAAAAAATCATTCTACAGATTCCACAGAATGAATTAAGTCTGATTTTCTTTGCTATTTATTTCACATAGCCCACATATGCAATGATGATTGCTGCTTAATATGTATATGGCTGACCAATCTTCAAGTTTCTATTTGATCACGTGACAGGACTCCAGAAACCGGGTGAAACACAAAATCTGGCAAAAAGACTAGCAGCACACACGTGGCTAGCAGCCAAGTTTTTTCAAGAAGAGACAGGAGAGAAAAGAATAGGAGGAGACGGCCGCAAAGCTCCTACATAAAATTGTTTTGGATTATTGAAAACATTGTCAGAGATTTAGCTCAATGCAGGCTCATTGAATACCTTTCAAATAGGTGAGTAACTTTTCAAGTGTTTTTTCAGTGAATTTGGTGTGGCTGCCGTGCCACTGTTTTAAAGGCTGTTATCATTTCAGGGTCAGCTATCTATCTATCTATCTATCTATCTATCTATCTATCTATCTATCTATCTATCTATGAGTTGTGAACTCCATGGGCACCTCTGACCACATGGGACTCAGCGTGAAGAGTACACTGATTCACTTGCACAGGTACATTCATCCACGACACATAACACTCAGCTGGTTTGGGAGCATATTACAGTAGGTACACATATTATAGGGAAGGTGTTTGGTTAGGGGTATCCGACTGATGGTGGGCTGCCTGGGCCAAAAATGCAGTTTTCCCAGTTTAGCCCTGAGTCCCTGCCTTCCAGACTTACTGCCATGGATCCAGAAATATTCTGCCTAATATCCTCAGCTTGCTGTCAGCCTCGAGGCGGTGCCTAACAGGCTTCCTGAAACATAATGTTATGACGTTAGAAAAGCTGCGGCTCCCCAGATCTGCAGAGCTTTGTGGAGCCGCAGCTGACTTTTTCAAGCACACACTAGTGCACAAGCACACACCAGTGCCCAAACACACACCAGTGCCCAAACACATAAATGTCCCTCCCCTTCATTAATAAATGTTACTTTGATAGTCTGTCAATAGTTTCTATTGACATAGGGAACATAGATCACCATTGTTTACATTTAAAGCCCCCCTCCAGCTAGTTTTAACTGCCGTTTTTGGTGAACGTTCTTTCTCAAACAGAGAATGGGGGTGTGGTTAACAGTCGGGCGTAATACATTACCATGACAACCAAAAACTGACCGTCTGGAGTGTTCACTAACGACGATATGCTGTGTTAACATCACTACACTGTAAAGTTTAGTACAATTTACTATCTGGCAGGAGTAGCTATTACTTACCCATGTGAGGAACTAATGTGCGCGTATCAGCTGTTATCAATCACATAGTAGAAGGTCCTGTCACGCACTGCACACGATAACTTCCACTACGTTTTATAGTGCGCTTACTTTACCATGGAGGTGTGGCGCCTCCGCCGATGTATTGGTAACACGACGGTCGGTAAACTGCATGTTGCAGACTGTATATAAGATGGTGGCAGGTGAAAGTGCGACGCATGTCTGTCATCTGTCCTCCAACACGGCAAGCACAGATGCCATAATGAACATACCTGCTGTAAGTTCTAAGTAAATTACATGATAAATTGGTTAGCTAGCTCACAAAGATGTTTATCGGTTTGATGCTCTGACTTAACGAGGTGTGATGGTGTGACAGTTTTTATAAGAGGCATGACAGTGCGCAAGCTTGGAGAATGAAGTATGACTTATGGAATTACTATAGTCATACGTCATCACCCCGTTTTAACAACTAAGCAATTTTTGCAACTTTCAGCACAAAATTGAGCTATTTCTCAAAAAGTGTTTGGCAAACTATGTTAAAAACTAGGTTAATCAACATTGTAAGGAAATGACTCAGAAAATATGAAATATCATAGAAATGTCAAAATACACTGGAGGGGGACTTTAAGCAGTAACCTACAATAATTGTCAACAAACAACCTGTTTAAGGAATAATTTAAAACTATCAAAAAGAACAGCTAACCAACATAGTCAGGACTCTGTTGCAGATGTGCTTCATATAGCAGTTTGTTCAAGATACACTTGTAGGGGAAAACTTGTCTGCTACACAGAAAGCTATAGTGGCATCGATATTGACTTAATAGCTGTTGGCCCAAGGGAAATTATATATTTTCTTTCCCCCCATTCAGACATAATTACTTTAATGGAAAGGCAAACACAATCTTGGAGGCAACCATCACTAACAACAGCCTTGTACTGACTGGCACCTTCATGAAACAAAATTAGCTTCTAAGGTAAACCAAGGTCAATGAACTCCAATCCTCAGAAAAAATGTCTTATGAACACATTCACTCTCCTTGTAGCTGTGTTCAGGTAAACAATGCTACATTATGTTCTCCAGCTAGTAGCTAATTTTGGTCTGTCCGCTGTTTGGTTCTGAGCAGGTAGTATGCAGTGGGTTTATCAGAGCCTTCTGATTAGTAAATGACACATAAGTGAGGCACAGCTCTTGGTGCGTGGCAAACTATTGCCATTTTCTTTCTTGTGGTTACCATGGTGATTACAATATGAACTGGCTGCCTGGGATTTTGTTTCTTATTTTTTGTACTCATTCCATTGCCCTCTCTCCGTCTATCTTTTCGGATGAAAGACCGGGCGTTAGCCCCTCTCCTCTTCTCCAAAGCCAGTCAGTTGCAGACCCAAGCATTGAGAGGGATTATCCCTCCATTTCTATTAGTCACACACTCATAAGCCATGTATCACTCTGAAGCTTTGTGTCAGCAACTCCACAACCAAAGTGGAGAGACTTCTCATTATTGGTGGATTGAGAGGTTTTATCTTACACAGAGAGTGCAATATTCTGAAAGTCGAATAGTGTTTGAAGCAAGGCAAATGCATTTCACATGGTGTAATACGTTTTATTGCTGTTATGACTCCTTAATTGGTACATTAGTTAAACATAGAGAAATATTACATGTAGAGTGTATATGTCCTTTAATTATGCACATTTGTAAAGAAATGTTGGAACATTGTTTGTGTATGGGTATATACAGTATCTCATAAAAGTGAGTACACCCCTCACATTTTTGTAATAGTGGTTATAACTTTCCAACACTGAAGAAATGACACTTTACTACAATGTAAAGTAGTGAGTGTACAGCTTGTATAACAGTGTATCTGCTGTCCCCTGAAATTTATAAATCACACATTACACATCAGCCACTAAACCAGTGGCAAGAAAAGTGCACTTGTAAGTGAAAATGTCCAAATTTTCCCTCCCTGGTTTCATGTGATTTGTTAGTGTTACAAGGTCTCAGGTGTGAAGGGGGAGCAGGTGTGTTAAAGAGGTGGTATTATGCTTTTTGGCTTTTTCTCTCTCCTGTTTTGAGTTATATATCTTTTTTTGTGCATGTAACAGGTTTGCAAAGTGAAAAAACCCAGTCCAGCCCAAAGGGAGTTCCCATCACCCACAGAAAGCTGTGCTCTGAACCGCTTGAAAACAGCTCGTTTGTAGTCCAGCCCTTCACTTCCTTTACTTATGATGTCACAATGAAAACGCGTCATAAAGCTTGCCAAGCAGCTAGCAGGGTCAGGCACGCCCTCAAACCAAGCTAGTCTGAGCAGAGGTCCTTCGGCTCGACTCGCCTTTGTTTGGTTATCCATTGCAGAAATGTTGGACCTGTACCTGCTTCCAGGTACTTTTTTTCGTATCACCTCACCTCCGTTGAGTTTCCAAGCCAGCTGAGGGATAATAAAATGTAACGTGAAAACACGACAGACTGCTGATTGGTCAGAGAGAATATTCACTATTCACCAGGCAGAGGACAACAATAGAAAGTTTATTTTACAGTTTTCGTATGGAATTTCATCACTAAAGCAACAACGGCAGAGGAAAACACAGATGGAAGGTTTTCATACCGCTTATCTGTCTTTACATTCTGAGTAATGTTGAACTGTTTTAACTTAAAAACGAGAAAGCTGTGTGAATCGCTGGTGTGTGTGTCGCATTGAACATTACGTCACAGTTGTGTGGCGTCGCTATGACGACAAGCTACGTACTACCTCTGGGTACTATCTGCAATGGAAAACGGAGCAGGGCCGAGTAGAGTCGAGTCTATCAGTTTGCGCTATGGTAACATTTTTCGGCAAGGCAGCATAGATCGTCAGAATACCGGCAACAGTTCAACGTTTAAAAGACGATGTAACTCCGACTCTGTTTGGGCCTGGAAATTCACAATGGTCGTGAATTATATTTAAAATAAACACAGCAATGTAACAGACTGTTCATGTGCAGAGTTGTTGTGAACGTTTGCTAATACAGCTTAAGTTATTAACTATAATGCTAATGTTACACCAGATGTGAAAGTTACCGAGCATACGTTCAAATTGTTCTCAAGTTTCTATGTAAAATTGAGTTGAAATATGGTGATTTTTGTAGTGGTTTATGGTAAGATGTGGAACAATGATGTAGTGAGGTTGTGGACTTCGTATACCATCTGCTAGGTTCTCTGCTTCAGATTGGCTAGTAGTCCTTACCTGGGAACTGCGCATGTGCAACTCCCAACAAAGATTTTGTACAAGTAAGATGCATCACTCTGTAGCTCAAGAG
>JAPMOB010238285.1:12119-36109 GCA_029875015.1 Lepomis gibbosus
TGAAAAGAGGAGCTGCAGCAATGTGCAGTATGAGAAAAATATGGTGTTTTTTGAAAATTAAACCATGTAAACCTGTTCTGCTGCATGATTGCTGCCGGGACTGGGGAGCTACAGTTTATTGAGGGAACCATTAATACCAACGTGTACTGTGACACACTGAAGCAGATGATCCCCTCCCTATGGAGACTGGGCCACCGGGCAGTATTCAACATAATTCAATTCATAATTCAACATGATAATGACCCAAAACACACCTGCAGGAAGACCACTGCCTTGCTAAAGAAGCTGCAGGTAAAGGTGATGGACTAGCCAAGCATGTCTCCAGACCTAAACCCTAAGCATCTGTGGGGCATTCAAACAGAAGGTGGAGGAGCGTAAGGTCTCTAACATCCACCAGCTTTGTGATGGGGTTGGTTTGTTTTTAGTTGAGTTGATTAACATTTACCATTTATTAGTATTTCATTACAGGGTAATGGAAATTATTTTAATTTTGGCAGGGTATCCAATTTGTTGCAGTAATACGGCTACTGTTTGTGCCATCAGAATTATTTCACACAACAAACAATAACACCCCAAATAACAAAAAATTCTGATAAAATATGTGCTTCATGATCACACATATGATAAAACAGAAAAAATTACTGATGATGATGTACATACATCTGTGTGTCTCTGTGACTTTGACAAACTCAATCTGAAAAATACTTCCCTTGCAATTGCGATCAACTACAACCTGGGAAAGAGTGTGTGTGTGTGTGTGGGTGTGTGTGTGTGTGTGTGTGTGTTCATGAATAAAATGTATTTCTCCTCATGTCACTTGTAAAAGTGGAAACAACACAAAACTGTGTGATCCATTTTAATACACATTCATCGTCAGGCACAGGAAACTGTTGATGGCAGACTCTTTGTGCATTCACATGTGAAACGCCTCCGAAGGCTGATGCAGAGGATAGTTTGATATGATGTAGTGTACAGAAAGTAACTGCACCATGAAAAATCCTTTGGACAATGCTGTAGGGAGGAATAAACATTTTATAGATAATTCTTAGGATTTTCCAAAGGCATATAAAACTGAAGTCAATCTTTCTCAGTGAAGGACAAATTTGAGTTACATGTTCATCTTTCTGAGCCTCAATGCCCCTCTTAATATTTCTATTCTGAGCAAGTAATGTGTACTGTTTCACATAACCAGCTCCATCTTTGGTATTTATGTAATATATCTCATTCTTTTCAGCCTAATGTTAACTTAGTCTTTAAAAAGAGATTATTATTTTTTTGATTGACTAAACAACAAATACCGAATTAATGGGAACATAGTGTGGGTCTCCCGCAAACACTAACTAGCTGGTGTACGCTTGGGGCAGAAACATCCTGTTTGTTTTATCTTTTATCTCTGCTGCGTCTCATTTTCAGTCATGTGACCTGATTTTTGCTAAAACAGTCTGAGGAAACAGTCAGGTCTAATTCATTAAAATGAAGTAAAACTACAATAAGTATTCAGTGACCTATTTTCCCTGGAAGTCACTTAACTTAAAGAGAGGAGGACTGGTTACAGAAGCAAATTCAGTCATTCAATACAAAGTCTAAATTCAAAAGTGCAAAGCCATTATGTTCAAATATAATTTTAAGAATGCATTATTGACCAGTGATTAGTTGTAATATCAGTGATTTGTCCTTGACTTATTAACTCAACAGGCCTTTTTCACAGTTGACTTTAGGTCTTACTAATAACATTTACAATGGCTAAGTTCTATTTAAGTGTCCCAGTAAGTCATGACAGTGAGCCAGCATGCACAATACCAGGACATTACATTTAGTGATTTAGCTGACGCTTTTATCCAAAGGACTTACAATTGCTATATATGTCAGAGATTTCACACCTCTGGAGCAACTAGGGGTTAAGTGTCTTGCTCAGGGACACATTAGTGGATGTGTCACAGCAGGGATTTGAATCTAGGTCTCTCGCATGTGTCTTATCCACTGTTCCATCAACCTAGAAGTGGGCCCTAGAAGTGAATCAGCTAAATTTAAAGAATTATCAGTGTTATTTGATACATAGTTATTATAAAAATATAAATTATAGCTGTTTTAAAAATGGAACAGAATTTAAAAACAATGAATGACTAACTAATTCAATGAATGGAAAATAATCTAGCAATCATGGCTCTAATTAAAAGCACTGGCTTTCATTTACATCAGCGAGTCATGTTACCACCACCAGTGGCCCAGATGATGCGGTTCACGTCATTTCCAATTCACCTCACATCTTTCTTTAATTAAGGAGATCAATAATGTTTCCTGTGCTGACAGGAGTGTACAATGTTCAATATGGAGTAATCAACCTGTCTGTCTGTCTGTCTGTCTGTCTGTCTGTCTGTCTGTCTATCCATCTATCCATCTATCCATATAGATGCATAATTTTGCTGTGAACCCTGGAGCCTTTTAAAGTTGCCCAGACTTAACTGCAGGCAGTGTGCACAGGTCAGTTTATTCAGAATTACACTGTTGGCTCAAGGTTCTCATGTAAAATAATCAACACAAGCATCAACACAGGTCTGCAGGTCTTGTTGTGTGGACATCTCAGCTCATGTTTGATTCATCAAGGTCTGTTTATTACTTACCACTTTAAATTTAAGCTCATATGAATGCCGGGGGAAAACATGTTATCACTCCTGGATCATTTACAAAATGGGTACACCCACACCTGAAAATAATCTGGATTAACTATAATTTTCAGAAGGCTTAAGTGGCCATCCATTCAAATATTTATTTTACACCGTATTTCCGTGATGAGGGGATAATTATCTCATGATCTCGAGATAACAAATCATAGCTGAATACAGGGGTCAGCCGGTATCTTTAGGATAATTTCAGTGTACTCTATAGTGTTACTGGTTGGCTAAATTGGTAGAGCACAGGACTCATAATCCAAGGATTGAAGATTTGACTCCTGCTCTCAACTGTCTTCTTTTTTCTTTTTGTGTGTGTTTTTATTATCCTCTTTAACAATGTTTTTATATTTTCCAACGGCTATTTCAAAGGTTCCGAAACAGCCATCAGGAAATGTGAACAGTTAAATGGATTCCCCTGAATAAGAAGCACAGAAATTTCCTCTGCCTGGGAATGATGGGGAAATGAAAAGTTCATAGGTTGATGGAGGTGGACCAACTTTGTTGAAGAGGATTATGAAAAAGATAAAGAAAACCACAACTCCAAGAGTAAGAAACAGCCAGGAACAGGTTTTTCTGTTGAAAAATATGGGGGTTTGTTTACCCAAAAATACAAAAAATACTCAAAAATATACTAGACTCAAAACATGATACAACAAACAGAATATAAACTGAACAACCTGACCTAACTGAATAAGACACAAGGGAACATATATAGTGGCTTGGCCAAACAAATTTACACACAAGGGGAAAACAAAATGGACGACAACTACAACTACTACAAAGTACAACAGACTAAACCCAGAATCCCCCCTCCAACATAGCAGCACATAGTACAGCTTGAATGGCAGGATACGGATAAAACAGTCCTCCACCCTTGGCCTTGCCGTTCTTCCACCAGGAGAGACCTCTCTCCAACATGATAACACAAGAAACAATAATGATTAATGCAACAGAAAATGTTTACTTAATCCTACAATGTGGGAATGTGTGCACTCCATTTAAACAGTGTATGGCCAAAAGCAAATAAATGTATATTACGACTCAAATAAACTGTGTAATGGGTCATTTGAAATCATGAATGACTTGTGTACTGTATTACCATTGCTGGCTGTTACCCTGTGTGGCTTGGGCCATCACAGAGCCCTATGCTCTACCAGCTGAGCAAACCAGTGATACTGTTATATGTAGTAAAATTACCATTAAACCACTGTGTTAAACTATTGTTTTGTTATCTCGAGATCATGAGAAAATCATCCCAAAAAAATGTTTGAATGGATGGCCGCTTAAGGGCATCTGTAATACCTGATCTGAATGTGTTTTTGATTTTATTCATTCAGTACCACCACGTCCACTCTCCTCTACATATTTATTGAAAACTTACCACTTGTGGAGTTCTCTATTTTCTATTATATTTTCTAGTTCTGTGCTGAGAAATCTGAGAGTACAGTTATTATCTCTGAGTCTCTGGGTCAGACTGAATCTGCCCTGTTGTGATAGGCAGGAGGGGGAAGTATCAAACACACAGCAAAAAGTGTTAGATTGAAACCTGTTGTGTGTGTGTATGTCTGTTGGTGGACATATAGTGTGTGCGCCAGTTGGGATTATGATGGAGTGGATGACATATGTGAAATAGAGGTCACTTCTTCATCTGAAACACTGAAGGGAAGCATTCACCTTCAAAGCCTTAACATTCCTGAAAGTGAAATATTTAAATATGCTGGACGTACAGTAGGCCTGTGAGTGTGTGTATCTGGTTCAGGAACAAAGCCGGTCTACTCATATGAATTCCCTGGGAGTCAGTGATTTGCAGGGAATCATCGGGTGCCTTTTGTTATTATATCAGATGGATAAACAGCATGAAAGCGCAATTATTTTGAATTTCGCTTGCCTAAACTCCCAAAATACAGACTGTAACTCAGTTAGAATATATTGGTTATTTCCCAGTGACAATAGCTCCCTTATTGTGCATGTCACCATGCAGTCTGGATAGTGGTTGCAATGTCTTTGTGTGAGCAGATTGGTGAGCATGTGCACCCATGCTATGTATGTGGTTTCATAATGCACAACGACAGCATGTATCACAACTCCACAATGACTGTGTTTATAAAAGCATTGTGTGCGGTTCTGCCAGTAGCTGGAAATATTTTCTGGGATTGAGTGAGATCCACAGATGATATATCATTTAGGAGTTAGACAGCAGGGGAGCACAGTACATCAGCCCCTTCAGAAATCTGACATTGTGCAGCACAAGTGAATTCAAAATGCTTCACATTCCCCACCACACCCACCAACAGCGCAGACTATGAAGAATTCTGTTCACCAACCCTGTCCTCTTCAGGCTGGCAGAGTCACAGGGCTGACCGTGGACACCCTGGAGGCGTCGGCAGGGGGTGGATGATTCATTTATCTTGGATAAAGCCTCCCACCCTCTCTTCGATGAGCCAGTGCAGCTACATGTACAAAAGAGTGCTTCAAGTGTTCACTTGTACCAACTGCCATCTGGCTGCACATAGCTTTCTACTACAGTCAGTGTCTCTATCTACTCCTCCACTGGCCTTCGTGTTTCTTACTGTAGTCCAAAACAAACAATATTGAAGCACTCTATACAGTGGACATTAAATATGTGCGTAAGCAGTATATTGTTTTTATGCACATTTTTCTGGACACAGTCTTGTATGCTGGCAACAGTGAATATGATCTAATCATATGAATACCTACTATAATGCATTAAGCCACATACGGGGACATTTCTATATGTTACCTTTAAATGTACATCTGTCACTACTAACCTGTATTGTAACAGTGCACATCTGCACAATCTACCATATACTTGTAAATGAAAATGGCTGAGTCTGAAAGGGTTAAACTAGGGTCAAAAGCTACACACTTTTTTATCCTACATAAAACATCTTTCAGTTACAATGAAAACTTTAAAATCATCACAACTGTGTATTTCCTCTCTGTCTCTTTTTTCATCTCATGGTAGCATTAGTGGCCTCCAGTGTGCGCTAACTCTAAAGATGCTAGCGAAAATTCACATATTGCTCAAAAAAACAAACAAAAGTGTTTTCCATTAAATTTCCCATATACATTATTTATTGCATTATTCTCAGTATGTCCTTAAACTTTGTCCATGCACTTTGCTGCAATGACCCAGTTTTCCCAGGAGTCATTAAAGTTTCATCCAATTAATTAAGGTCGAATTCTGATTAGGATAAATTTCACCAAAGGGTTAATCCAGTCCACATTAGCTGATATAAATCCAAGCACATGACTAACCTCAACCTTTTTCTTCTTTATGTACATTTTATGTTCTGTTCTGTTGCTGTTTTAAACATCTGGCATCTTCTCCGGTAGAGTGGTAATTACTGAGAGCGAAGAGACAGAGAAACAGGCAGACTTGGAAGACATGAAGAGAGAGAGGAAAGTAAGGGCAGCACAGGGAGTGAAAGAAAGAAGATGGGTGTCCTGGAAGGTGTTAATTATGTTACTACAGTTTGGAACAGCAGGAATAAAACAGACAATTCTAAGCTGTTGTCCATGTTCAATAGCAGCCTTAGTTTGGCAGCTTATAATTATCACACCCACACTTTTTACAAACCAAATAGCGGTGCCGGGCCCCTCTGAGGGGACTTTGAGATCCAGTGAAACCATGCAAATGCCACTATGTTTTCCTGAAAATATATAAGCTGTGGGAAAACAAACTAAAAATAATTGTCAAAAGGGTATACGCTTTAATCAATTTGGTGTATGCTCATAAAGTGGAAGTCCCACCTCAGCACCACCCAGGCTGCTTTATTGCTCAAATGTGTGTTTTCTGGATCCACTGCAAAATATGGCCAAAACCAGGGGCATTACCTGACATAAACTTTTACTGGGGCACACCCCCCCACATCCCTGATGTAAATTTTTGATTTATTTTTGATTTAAGTGTATGAAATGTGTTAGTATATGCCTTACCAGCTTCCCTTGCTTAGCCCGTTAATATTGGTCATGTCAGAAAGGGATTTGACCGGAGCATAAGAACACATACCTATTTTATGTATGCTATGTTACCTGTGAGCCACTGCTGCACAGTCACACCTGACACTGTGAGAGAGTGGCCAGCCGGCCTCACACGCTCCTCCCGCGGGTCGCTGCAGGCTTCCCACGCCGGCACTTGCGGAGCTCCTCAACTCCGAAAATATTCATCAAACTTTTGATCCGCCATCACTTCTCGTAAAACTGTCAATATTCGACATCTTCACGGCTGATTTCTCACCTCAAAACTTACTCAGAAGTGGATTTAGTGATGAAAATCCATATGAAAACTGTAAAATAAACCTTCTGTTGCTGGCCTCTGTCTGGTGCAATGATGATGCAGTGAATAGTGAATATTCTCTCTGACCAATCAGCAGTTTGTCATGTCTTCACTTACATTTTAGTATCCCTCAGCTGGCTTGGAACCTCAACGGAGGTGAGGTGATACGAAAAAAAGTACCTGGAAGCAGGTACAGGTCCAGGTACATAAAATGGGCAAGTAGCAGCTGAGTCAGGGGCAGCATGGTTTAGGGATTATAATTGACTTCAAATAGTCTAATGCACAAATTGCTTTTACTGTAGGCAGCCCAGGAAAATACAAGCTAGCTAACACACAAGCCCACTCAAAAACAAACCAGTCTACAAGAGATGTTGACCTGTTGTGGCTGTTAAAATAAAATTACAAAGTATTAATATGTTTTTGCATGCAGAAACATGGGGGCACACGTTGAGTATTGGGGAATTTTCCACCATTAATAGCAGTAACACCAAAATTAATAGCAGTAACACCAGGATGAATCACACTGTGGGGATGAATCCAGGGTTTTGTTCAAGAGGTTAACATCCTGACTGGAAATCTGTATTAGTTACCTGAATACATTGTGTAAACAATGCTCTCAATGAAAAGCAAAGTGGATTTTATTTATTCAAGCAGTTTCTTACAGTACTTGTCTCTCTCTTTGGAAGTGCCAAGAGTATTACAAGTTTAATTAACTTTCATTATTTGTTTTCAATAAGCAAAATAATATAGAAATGTTCTTATTGTTTTGAGTGAAACCACAATAATGCAAAGTCATGTCTGTGAGCTCTTGGAGGCTGCATTATTACTTCTTTATGATACACAACAGCGTGCACTGTCACTTTTAAAGCTCTTCTCCCACTCCTTTCATAGGTTTTGTGAGCTGTAGTTTGAAAACTTTGAATGTTGCAGCACCTTATCGGCATGGCTATCTCTGGCCGACAGGGAACAAAGATTTCACAGAGACTCAAAAAGACTGAAAAAAAAATGTGTCAGAGAGGATGAGATGGCCTGAGACAATAATTATGATTTCCTATTATCAGACATTTTCACTGCTCCTGTGTATGTGTGTGTGAGAGAGAGAGAGAAGAGAGATCTTATTATCAGACCCAGACTAGAGGCCAAAAGGTTTTCATGGCTTTACTCTAATTATGCCATTTACATCTGCAGCTTTAGATAATTATGCTGATTTCATCTATTGAAAGAGAACCACTGATTCCTTCGTTTAATGACCTCGGACGTCTTTGTGCGATTAGAGGGAACTCACTGAACCACACGTCAAACTTAAGCAGTTGAAAATAATTATTCAACTTTCACTATCTCCACAAATCTTAATGGGATCAACAGCTGAGCATTGTTTGCACTAACTGGACACATTTATGTATACTTGGTTTATGTTTGTGTAATTAAATTTAATGAAATTAATAATGCCAAAACAATCAAATTGTTCAGCTCTTATTTAGCAAAAAACATTAGCTTGTGTTGTCACATCCCAGATAAAGACATAATTAAGTGTTGTAGGTCTGACTGAAACAACACTGTACTGTACTTGTAGGTACAACAGCGCTTTGAGCTAAATTCTAACATCAGCATGTTATTATACTCACAATCACAATGCTACACAGCTATAATGTTTACCATGTTCATTCTCTTATTTTTGCTATTAACATGCTAACATTTCATAAATGCAACTGAGGCTAACAGCATTCATTTTGCAGGTACTTGGTTTTAAACTAAAGCATTGGACAAATAACATCTTTGACCTGATGATGGCTTGAGTCACCAAAGTGAGCAGTCCATCCTGAGGGGGACATTTGTACCAAAATTCATGGCAATTCATCCATTCATTTTTGAGATATTTCCCTCATAACCACAAAGTTCTACCTGCTGGTGCCGCTATACTCAGTAGAATTCATGCCACTGTGAATATCCATCTAATAGTTGTTGTTTTTTTTACATATGGCCATCAGAATTGACAAAAGGTTGCACTGACTAATGGACCAACAGACACTGACACCGATAGAGTCATGCTGCTGAAACACGGTATCAGAAACGTCTTGACGCAAACATTACAAAGTGCTGCTTGGTTGTGTTTTACAATACAGCACAGTGAGCTTGACATCTGAACTGCCAGCTGTGTTGCATTAAGGGGTCAGGCTTCTCACAATGCTGTGATCAATGTCTCGCTGATGAAATGCTGTCAAGCTGTATTCTGTAAAGTTTTCTACGTGCCTGTAATTCTCTGCACTGTATTATAGACATGGAAGCAGGCTCTGCTGGTCTCTATAGGCTCAATGCCCAGTGGGAACAGTTGGATAGGCTTTGGGTGACAGATTTTATAGCCAGCTGCCTGTCTGTTTTATTGCACTCTCTGCTTATACATTATTTTAGTTAGTTCAAGTCAAACGCATCAAGAGCCTGTCAGTTGCCTTATTTGTTTCTGTTTTTCATTGCCATTGCCATTTTATAGTCTCAAATATAGTTTATGAATATGTTTAGTATAATTATGTTTCTGCCATGTGGGCTCAGCTGCCCCTTTGCCCCAATGCAGTCTTCCTGTCAATTTTTCATAATTATGTTTTATGCTATCTCCTTTGTTTTGCTTTGTCTTATAAATAAGCAGCTGCCGTAAAGGGAAAAAGTAATAAAAAAAAAATGCTTTTGATTACAATTTGAATTTGTGATCTCAGCTGACTCTATTGGAATAGATATGATTTGGTTAAGCTTTAAATCACATATTTAAATGCATCACATTATATATCAATTTATTATAGTGATTTCAAGACTGTTATTAACAAATATGGAAGCTATCTTTCAAGCATTGATTGTTTGCCCGTACTGCATTTCCCCCTCTCTTTCCTTGTGGATTGTCCAAAAGCAGTGACATTTTTAGGTAATATGTGGTATCATATTTGGTCTATGCCAAAAAATCAGGAGGGTCAAATAGTCACCGTCTCTGCCAGAGTGGAACATACATTATAATGTTTATTGTTCTGTCTGACATGTTGGAGACACAAACAGAAATGGAAACCGGACAGGATTATTTCTGTGTCTGTGTCTTTTTTTAACACCTACTAAACTATATATTTTTATAATTCCCTCTTATGGCACCACTCCCTCAGTTTCCGAAAGAAATTTTTGAACTGAAGCTCCAAGGCAGAAGGATGATTGGCATGAAGTTAATTAATCCAGTTAGAATGACCTCATGTTGCCAGAGACTGAACTTCTAGGGTTTACAACAAGCATGTGAATTTGCCACATTCTCATCATGAGAGGTGGAGATCAGGCAAAGGACGTAAAAAAATTTTTTTTACAAAGGCAGTGATTGCAGGGTTTTATGTGAAAAATTAATGTGCATTTGTCACACTGACAAAATTGACAGCAAACACATTTTTTTGAATACATTACATAAAATATATTTTCTTGCCACTGAATGAAATAAAATAGCTACAAATGATTGACGGAAAATGGAAAAAAAAAGATATACAAATGAAATGTTGGCTTTAATTTCAAATTGCAACTGAAATTACAATACATTTTTTAAAATTTGTATCAGTATTTAAAACTATAAAACTATTAGTAAACTATTTAGAATCCAGGCCCTTCAGCTTTTTTCTGACATTGAAATACTTACATAATACCAAGCTCATTTCCTCTTTTCATATTTAAAAATGAAATGTGTGAAAATCAGCATGGTTTGGATAACAAACACTTACTTTTTTGTCTGTTTTAATTACTTTTGGGGACTCTTGTGCTTATTTTATGACTCATTTGTATTTTATCACCACTTTCTATTAACACAAGTATTTTTCTAAGCTGTGTTTGTTGCAACAAGAATTCATTTGCCGAATACTCACACATGTTCTTGTAGCAGAAAACATTTGTTGTTGTTTAGGGACATAAAATCCACGTGAAAATCTGTGGGGGGAAAATGAAAAAGTTGATTAGCCTCACACATTTGTACTTCATTACCATTTTAGACCCATGTGTTTACCCAAATGATGATTATTGAATTCTTCTTCTTTATTTTCATGTTTTGTTGATTTTAGGTGCAAGTGTTTTGCTGTGTGAGTGATCAGCTGTGCCATCACAATGACATCAGTGGCAGATTTCAGGTCAAGCAATAACAAAACAGGATGCCAGTCAGCTCCACCTCAAGCTACAAGCTGTTCAAGGTGGACTGTTTATCCAGATGAATTGCATGAGTTGGGGATGGAAAATGCTCAGCTGAGCTGGCCAAAGGGAAAATGTTTCATTACGTTACTTGAAATGTTGAGTCTCAGACCAGAATCATGGTTCCCACATGCACAATTTTTACTTTTCAGGAAGAGAGACTCATGCAGTGCAGTGATCTCCTTTCTTAGAGTCCAGTCTAAATGATGATTCCTTCCTTATCAGTTTATGTGGGCTACTCCCAGAGGTTTTCTGGCACTGTTGTAGATGAGTCAGACACTTTACAAACACCAGAGAAGACCAGCCTAGTGGTGTTTTTCAATGGCTCTTCACAATGCATTTATCTTTTTCCTATCTCTTCCAGCATTTTTGTTACCTGCAGTGCTTCCTCCAATCGAACAGTTCTCAAAACAGCCCTCTGTCTGCAGTTCACCTCATTCTCCTGAGACTATTTTCTTTTTTTCAGTATATGTGTTTTTCAGTGTACTTTTGCATTAGCGTCTGTATATGGCTTTCATGTGATAATTCAGAAGACATTATTCAGTACTATTGTTCAAGGTGTTTTGATGTATGGAAAGAGGCATGCACAGCAGATATGCCAGTGAGGATGAAACAGGAGAGCCCAAACTAAAAATTCAGTGACCGAAAATCAAAATCGCATACACATATATGTAGATGGGCAAAATGCATTTCATTGCATCTTAAAAGGAGACAGATGTCTCTTGAACATGCTGTTTATATTTTACTGACAGCTACCAACAGAGTACTCAACATTTTTCATGTAGTTTTACAAATAAATAATGAAAAATCCTTATTTTTCAGATTGACATAGATATGACTTAACAACCTGTAGTTTAAGTTAATCCAGGTATGGATATCATACATGGAGAGTATGTGACACTCTCCGTGTAAGAATATTTGTAGATCTAAGCAAGGTTAGAAAGAGAAAGGAAGGAGAAACTTGCTAATAAACCCTGGAAACATTATCAAGCGTACCAGACTACAGTTAAATGTGTCTCATAGCCAAAATAACAAAGACTATATTTTCCTTTGCAAACCATACAGCACAATCCACCGCCCCAAACCCAGTTCTTCAGATGTTTCATTCCCACATTCAGTTTGGTTGTTCAAGGGAGATTAGGTTTATCAGCAGAGCAATTACCATTTCTAAAAAGCGCCTGTGGTTGTCTTTAAACATAAAGATGATGTGAGAGAGAATTCTTCTGATACCACATTTCCTTCTGTGAATTTTACTCCAACGGAGCGGTAAACAGATTAGGGGGATTTAAAAAAGCTCTCCCCTAGTGCTCGGTGCACATACACAGACTGACATAATAATCATGGTCTAATGTATTGTCTGGAAATGTGCCGGAATGTGTCATTCATTTTTGTGGTGATTAACTGTGAATTCCTGAAAAGCATGATGTGAGAGCAGTCCTGCAGCTTTAGTGGTTTGTGACGATAGGGCAAAATGAGTGAGTACTAGATATAAAAAAAAGTACTAAAAGTGCACATACACACACGCGCGCACACACACACACAATGATGTAGAATGATGAACAAATGTACCTTTTAACCTTTTATTCATCCATCAGAGTTGCTGTGGCAACAAGGCAAGCAGAGGAGCACATACACTTCCAGCTCCTTCAAGGACTAAGGTCTACTTCTTAGTCTCCTCCCAGCCAGTTGTGCCTAGAACACCTCCACAGAAAGTAGGGCATCCATACTATGTTCCTGTACCATACCAACTGACTTTTTCCAATGCAAATGAGCGCAAGTTTAATTTCAAGATCCTAGAGAATAACAGAGATCCTCACTCCATCATCTAGACTGAAAACAATTCCCCTGCTGAAAAACATAATGTGAGCCTTTTATATAAGTGATCTCAATTTTTGGGTCATCACCCAAATTTTGGGGTCGTAGATGAGAGTAGAAATTAAGCTTGACCCAGAGTCTGAGAGCTTTACTTTACGTTACTATCACAACAGTCCAGCTCCAAAGCCTACATTCCTGCCACTTCATATTCATCACAATTGTTTTGTTTGTTTTTTCACAGTCGTTGAGTTCATATTTTTCCAGGCTGTCAGATGCTGATTGTCACGGGTTACCAGCGCACTCCAATTCAAATCAGAGTTCATGCCAAAAGAATAACATCATCTGCAAATAATAGAGATGCTACCCTTTGATTAACAAACCAGATGCACTATCCTGTATGTGAATATCACAAAAAGAAGAAGTGACAACGGGTATCCTTGTTGGACGCCAAAGCCTAGTCTTAATGTGACGTAACGCAGAGAACTCAAAAGCAGCTCTCAGTTTAGTTGTACAAGGAATGAATCAGGACCCACCAATGCCCATAGCCCTTCAGCATCTCCAATAAAGTATATCAGCTCAGTAAAGCTTGGTCCTAGTATCCAAAGCTTCCGGATCCCTTTTTGACAGTATAGCACCCCTGCTTTTCAGTCTAAGGGACATTGTGTCTGACATCCATGCAGCACTGGAGAATGGTATCAACTATGTCAGCTCAACAGTGTACAAAGCCTCCAGCATTTCAAATCTTCCTAATGTCTTTTAACTGAAAGCAATGGGCAATAGATCACATTTAAAAGTACTCCTCATGTGTGCATGTCATATAGCAAGGTCAAGCAGTCTATATACAGTATGTAGCTGTAGGCTTGAACTTGTATGTTTGAACTTGTTTCCTCCTTTCTTCTTACCCCTTGTGCTTTTTTTCACTTCAGTAGAACTTTGAGGTTCACCTCATCGCCACCTGTGGTTTAGGATTTTGCACTTCAAAGACCTGTCTAGACTTTCATATGAAAACACACTTTTGGGGGGGGGGATTAAAATAATAATAATAATTGGGTAAAAGCAAAATAGGATTTAAAAAGCAAAACTCAAACAGGCACACAGTGACAGCTGTTTAGTAGTAATAATAATAAAAATTGGTGCTTTACATGGTTTAATACACATTTTTTCATAAAAGTTTTGTAAAAGTATGTCTTGAGAAGTGATTTAAAAGATCTTACTAATCCTGCGAGCCTCAGGTTCCAGGCAAAGCTGAGGGGCTCTGAGTGCAAAAACCCAGTCACATTTAGTCTTTAGCTGGGACTTTGGAACATCTAACAGGGCCCTGCCTGAGGACCTGAGGTTGCACTCCGGTTCATAGGGGAGCATCAATTCAGCAATGTGGCTGGGAACATAACCATGAAGTGCTTTAAAAGTGACCAATAAAATCTTAAAATAAAACAAGAGTGAACAACAGTAAGGACTTTTACACTGATACTGGTGAAGGATGCTGTATCTTCCTACAAACACAAGCTGACAACCCTGGAGGTAGGTCCTTCACTGTCAATGTTGAATTTGTATTGTCGGTTAAAAGTCATAAAGTAAGCCTAGATAAATACTAATAAATGAGTACTCCTGGTAGATTTTTGACCTCACTGGTAATTATGTGACAAGACAATTGTAAAGACAGAACATTTCTAACATGTAAAATAACTGTGTTGTACATATGAAACTAATTGTATCATTAACCGCAGATATATACTGTGAGCTGTCAAGGCGCACAGAACGTACAGTGAGCAGATGAGTCATTTCATCCTGAGCAATTATTGTTTTTGTCTGTAGCAGATGGTCACCATCATAACAAGGAGGATTATTTATTCTTGCTCATTTACTGTGTAAGAGAGCTACAGTACTGTTTGTTTTTATAGCTGCTGAGAGTCAACTGAGCTTAACCTTTCACAGTGATATAAGGCTAATTAATGCACGGTTGGATGGAAACAATGAACTTACAGAGTGGAACATTATCAACAGAACAAATAATGCCACAAACTAAAGTATAGACAGTGATTTCTTGATTGTCCCTCCCTCTGTGTTGGACATATCAGCAGAGGACTGTTTTCAGAGCAGTTTCTCCTTGGATGCACCCATCCAGTTCAGAATCTGCCAACTATGTCAGCCTCCGGATGTTAGGCAGAGTCTGCTTTGAGTGTGTGTGTGTGTGTGCTGGATCAGTACATACCCCGAGTACATAAGTTTTTAGATGCATGTTTGCAATCAGCAAATGCCACAAGGTGAGCACATGCTGGACTTGACAAAAACACAAATATAAAAATAGAGTGGAAAGGATCATGGAAAGACTCAAATACTGTATGCCAAAATAAGAAACATCTTTACGCTACTTTAATAGAGAAGTGTAAAAACCCCAAATAAGATGATACCACTTATACTTTTCTTGACATTTTCAGAGAAATGAGAAGACGTCCACCATTGTGTCAGGAGAACTAATATGAAGTATTAGTTTCTAAAAATGTCTTGACCTCCATGAGATTGTCTGTCCTCGATTTTGTGACAAGTAATGTGTCAAGACCCAGCCTTTGCGAAGCAGTTAACATGGTGAACTGATTGTGCAGAGAACTCCGGGCATGTGTGGCCGGTCACGTCTGGCTTTGTAGTGAGAGAGAACCTTTGTGGACTGTTGTCTGATGTGCAGCACACACAATCTATTTTTGTTTTTGTTTTTTTAAACAGAAGAAAAATCCAGGTGATGGATCGTATTTGTTAAAGTGCAGCAATGAGGCTAATAAGTAAGTTTGATTAACCGAATAATGGTTTGAAAATAATCATTTAAAGAGTGAAAATAGGATGGACATTGATTTTTCTTGGCTCCTTCCTGAGGCATCAGATGCTTCAGCTGAGGATTTCAGTTTGTTTAAGATTTCCCTTGGATGCACCCATCCAGTCACGGCAGCCTCAGCACTGTGAGACAGACAACGGGAGTTCATGTGTGTTTTCTGTGTGTGTGTGTGTGTGTGTGTTAGAGGTGGCGAAGGAGGCAGCCAGACGGAGAAGTTCCTGTGCATGTGTGTTAGTGTTTGTGTGTCTGTGTATGTGTGCAGATGAGTGCATGGCTGTACCCACTGCATGTTCCTGTGGCTATCGGAGCAAACCTGTCGTGCAGAGCAAGTATAAAATAAGATGGATAGGAGAGAGAGAGAGAGACGGCCCTCTCTAGATGTATATCTCATGTGCCAGCTCTCATGTGACTCGCTGGCTGATTCACAAATCTCACTGCATCACTGGTGAACACATTAAGTAGATCTTATCCATTTATACCATCACATATGGTTTTTGATTCAATGTAAGCTGTTACACCATATGTGCCATTTGAATATAATGTAGACATGACCATAGCAGTCACACCTTTCTTGAGTCTAAGGTCACTATATGGGACATGAGACAGTATTTCTGCACACAGCCCATTTAGACTGGTGAATTCTAGCTTTTCCCTCTGAAGTGAAAGTGAAGTGTTTATGTGTTTTGTATCTTTTCAGCTGACTAAATCTAGGCCTACTTAACCAATTAAGCAAATGAACCAAAAAAGAAAACAAAGTGCACTGTTCCTCAAGGCAAATCGGATTAAATGCCACAAATAATTTCATATATTTATAACTCAAACAACAGCAGTATAGAAGAAGAAATTTCAGCTCTGTTAAAGTGTAATTTAGCTTGTTATGTATGAAATTGTTGTTTTGCGTCTGGAACATCTGAATGAAAGTCTTTAACAAAGACAAAAACCTCATAAAATGGTATTTAACTGGTTTTCAAAGTTTTAGTTTAGTTCATCACATTTGTTAAAAAATAATGCTAGATGTGACATGCATCATTAGGTGTACTCCATATTATTTTTAGGTACACGTAAATGATTTTTTCTCTTATAGGTGTTGACATGGCGTCACATTTAATTTCATCAGTGCCTGCTGGGCTCTAATGAAATAGCCTAATTGTTCTTGTTAGACAATGAAAAAATTCACTTCAGATGTTGTACTTGTAATCCCACTCTAATATATGTATTATTTTATATTTTACTTGCCATTTATTCTGCCTTTCCCCCCCCTCCTTAGATGAACAACAACACAGGAAAGTTTTTATGGCTAAAGTTTTTATTTTGTAAAGAAATTACAATTTACAGATCACTTTTGAACTTTATTTGATCACTTTATTGTGAAGCAGCTTTACTATATGTATTGGACGCAATGTTGTATTTATGTTGTTTGTTTGTTGCTATTTTCTACAATTAAAAAACATGCAGCAGGGCCTAAAGGAAACTCAACAGTTTTTACACATCAATGTCGGGCAGTACTATTGCATGTATAAAAAACATTGTATAAAGACTTTTGTGCCACTTGAGTCAACGTCAGTTGGGATTAAAGACTATATGTTTGAAAATGAAAAGAAATCTGGGGGCCTTGAGTTAGAAAAATATGAGCTTACCAGACCTCTATAACCCACTCGTCATCTCTGCTTGAGGCTAGTCGCTGCAGGCTACATTACACCCTACCGGCTTAACCTACTGACATCTTGGACTGACCTGTTGGTGGTTGGGTTGCATTGTGGGTCATGTAAAAAAGGAAGAAAACACATGGAAGAATGAGTGGAAAAGGTGAAAAAATTAAATCCTTTCCTCATCAACAGTGGATCAGCTTGCCTTCTCCATTCTCCTTTTCTTTGGCTAAAACCAGTGTCTTCTCACTCTGTAATTACCTCTCCTCCTTTGTGGTAACTCTTTGTATTTCTATGACTCACCCTCAATCACCCAAATTCCTTCTGGCATCTTCTTTCCACTGAATTTATCTGTTTTCAATGGTAGGAGAAATAATAAGTGGAAAATGTGGTCAACTCTGTGTCTAATGCAGAATTCTCAGTATGGCTGATGGAAAAGAGTTTCTTTTTAAACAGACTAGTAGAATGCATAAAGCTGTTATTGAAGTTCAACAGCAAATCGGTAGGGAAGAGATCACACACCTGGCTATTTCTCTCTGTCTCCCTTTCTCTCTGATTAAGTTTCTTTGCCAAGTGACGGCTTGATGAGATGGATATGCTGGTGAAGGAAGGTCCACTTTCAGGATAATTAGAGAGGGAAGTGAAGGGAAAAGAGAAGAAAGGTGAGGAAAGTTGTGAATATTAACTCAGAATGAACACCACTCTATTTGCCTTTTAACGAGCACCAGGCCAAGATCAATGCATGATTAAGTCACTTGAAGATGTACGTTATTAAAATCTCAAGATAAAAGCTTTGTTGAGACCTATGCCAACATAGAAAAGATAGCAACCCAATGCCAGCATAGAAAAGATAGCAAAGATTGTGATTCTGATTTAGAATGGTTTTTGAGTGAACCAATAAATCACATCATAATAAATCCATCAAGGAGAAAATGCAACAGGATGATTATTACATTTGAACTTATCCACCATTACAACATTCCTTTCCACTGCTGTGCAAACGATACTCGGTTGTATCTCCAGGCGAAACTTACTGACTTCAGTGTGCTGTGCTCCCTCCAGGTCTGCTTGGCTGACATAAAAGACTGGATGCCAATAAACTTTCTACAATTCCAATAAAACAGGAATCCTCATAATTGGACCCCAGCACATTACTAAACATATTATGCCCTCCATTGGTCACTTCTCTACACACATCGGCAGTTACCAGAAAACTTGGTGTCCTTTTTGATAGTAAACTTTCCTTCGAACAAAACATTGCTAAACTTGTCTAATCGTACTTTTACCACCTTAGAAATATTGCTAAGATGAGGTCTATCTAAAATACCAGAGATCCAGAACTCAGCTGTTTAATCCAAACTAGGAAATATGACCACATCAGTCAGATTTTAATGTCTTTACACTGGCTCCCTGTCTGTTTCAGGATTGATTTTAAGTTCTTATTGATTAATTTCAAAGCTCTTTATGGCCTGGCACCACGACATATTCTTGACCTTTTAACCCCTTACAATCCTGTGAGCAGCGTGTGATCCTCTGCAGTCAGGGCCCCAAGGCTCTGGAATGACCTGCCTGATGACATCAGATTGTCAGAGTCAGTGTCTTCTGACTTATTTATCCGGAAAGCATTCTCTAATTGTATCTGATATGCCAGCCCTTTAATTGGTTTAATTTCATTTTAATTTGTGTATGTGTGTTATGTCACACATTATTGTTGTCTTTTGCCAACTGCTATTATTTTATTGTTTTTATCTTTCTGTGAAATGTACTCTCTTTGATAAGTGCTATACAAATAAAGTTTATTATTATTATATTATTATTTAGTGAAAGGATCAGTTTATCAATCAGTTAGTTTATTGACAGAAAAATACAGTAACAATTTTGGTAATCGATGAATTGTTTAAGATATTTGGCAAACATTTGCTGATTCAAACTTCTAAAATGTGAAGATCTTTTCTCTATCTCCATTTTAATATTTTAGTTTTTAGTCATTCTTAATTGGAGTTGCCTATTTTCTGAAAATTACATCTGCTACTCATTGAACTGTGCATCATTATGGTCCTCTCATGCTCTATTGCGAGGATTTAACCTTAAATTGCTGCACATATATCACCCTCTCATGTTTTCAAAATGACCTACTCACTCTGTTAACATTCTGTAATATATAACTGTCAATATCATGCAACAAATATTACCTCTCTACTCCTCTACTTTTGTTTAAATTGTGCAAAAGCTTTAAATACTTTTATGGCTGAGGTTTGTGATGTAATTGGATTACATTGCATCATACTGTTGAAAGTTTCATTTGGATTGTTAGACAAAATCTTTTGAAGACTTATAACTCTGGTTTCAATGTTTTGTTTCTATGATGATAATAAAGGCCCATTCCTGAGCACTCAATCTAATTTAACTGAAAGGTAATAATGTTAATTGGATTCATTGGATTATACTACCATCACAGCTAGTTTCCTAACTTCATCATTTGTGGGATCAGAGTGTTGTGGTCCAGTCACTGGATCAAAGTGCTTTGGTGTCATGGCTAAAATCAAACAGTAGTATTTCGCCCATGTTTGCATGTCCACCCTCTTTTGAAGGAACTGAATCGCATTAATCATAAAACTGAAACACTTGTATACAGCAAGTGCACATGAAACACATCCAGGCTGGTATTTAACCTTACCTCTTAGTAATCCCTGCTCTCACAGAGCACATCTTGCTGTCTGCAGCACACAGTGTCTTGGCATCCATTCCTAAATATGACTGACATCTGACCAGGGATTATCCCATTGCCCCAGTTTCACTGGGACTGGCGAGCATACAGCGCTGCATCGAAAAAAAGAAAAAAAAACAGACTACACAAAGATCAGCATGTGGTTTTGTTTGTTTGTTTGTGCGTGCGTGTGTGTGTGTGTGTGTGTGTTTGCCTGAATGTCTGAATCAATTCATATCTGTTTGTTTGTGTGTGAGTGTGTGTGTGTGCCTTTTATGTGTGGTCAAGCATGAATGTCACACACATTTTCACTTCAGTCTGCCTCTGCTTAGTACCATACCTCACTGTCTTAACCCAGACATTTTTTTCTAAATAAATGAACTCTGCTCAGTACTTTGAATATTATATGTACCCAACTCAGCGGGGGCACCCCAACAGCAATGAGGGTTTGTGGACTTCACTGACATCCTCCTAGGTGGGTTGGAGAATCTAGGCCAGTACAAAGTAACAGAGAGAGAGAGAGACACACACACACACGCACACACACACACACACACACACAAACACACTTAAATGCCATTAACATTTCAACATAATTATTTAATACTACTTATTTAATTTAACAAACTGCACTGTCACTATGGTAGAGTACATTTAAACATAATAGATAAACCATAACCATCATCGGCATCACTATTGTAGTTTGTTGTTATACTGTATGTTATTTGAAGTAGATTATTTTAATTCAGCTTTTGGTTTTACACAAACACACAACTACACAACGAGAGAGAGGGAGTCTATTTGAGAAGCCCACTGAGTCTTGTAAGGAATTGAAATAAGGCACAATGCGTAATGAAATAGTTCCTTTGACATTTTAAAGTCCTTTCAAATACATTGTTAACACACATACCAGTACATCACCACTAATGTTAGTATAAAGACAACCCTATATTTTCATTACAAAATGTGGCTTATGTTAAATATGTGATGCTCTTCTAAAGTACTACTATTTTCTTGAGTATATTGTGGCTGGCTGTTCTAAGCACACTGCTCACCAGCATCATCAATAGTCCAGCAGGCAGGCCAGCACAGCAGTGGGATGTGAGATGAAGGGTGGTGTGATGTGAGAGACCATCTGCAGCTATACTCCAGCTATGCAGGGAACATGCTAGTGCTAGTCAATCACAGTAACGTTTGTCTATTTTCTCAGTACTGGGCCATAGAATCCCCTTTAGGATTTTGTTCTCTAGATTGTACATAATTTCATTCAATAAAGAGTAGCTTCCTGCTAACTGTCAGTTCGCAAGCTGTTAATTTTGGTCACATACAGGAAATATATTTACACAGTTTATTCAGAATATTTATTTATTCATTCAGTATTTGTATCGCCTGTTTCATAAACCAAACCATTCCTCTTGTGTGGAGTAATTTATAACCCAGCAAAGGAGGGTTATTGGTCAATAGCAAGCCGTCTTGACAGTGCTGACCTTTGAGGGAATGGACAGCCCGAGAGTTCAAAAATCATCTGCTTTTAGTTAACCCTCCGATGTTGGGGTATAAACTGCTCCACAAAAGAGGAATGGTTTGGTTTATGGGACAGAACATACAAATACACCTTCTGAATTAACTGTGTAAACTGTGTCACTTTGCAGGTCTGCCTAGTGCATGCTTTGATAAAACTCCTGACCGCTGCTTCCCCACCATTTACCTGATTCCTCTCCTCTTGTAATTCCCCCTGGGTCTGTCCCCCTCTTCTGCCTCTCCTTCCCTTCCGTCTGTTTTCCTCCTCCACACCCCCAAGGGCCAACTGCTGAGAAACAGCCTTTCTCTGACAGCAGGGGAGATGGTTGAGGGGGGAGATGGAGGTGTAGAGCACAAATTACACAGATGGCCATGTGCGTATGTTTGAGTGCATGTGTGCGTGTGCGGGTGTGGGTGTATAAGAAAAGGGAGGCCAAATGAAGCACGGGGAGTCAGAGGGAAGACATAGGGCTGCACTAAAGCAATCATGTAGTCATAGTAATAACTGAGTGGACTCAAAGGCAGTTGTTAATAGATGGGTCTTCAACTATGATTTAAAAAATGGCAATAGACCTGTCTTACTGATACACAGTGTGGGATTGACAATGAAACAAACTTTGACTGGAAATGTAGAATTGAGAGGATTATTTACCAGAAGATCTGAAAGGCCTGGATTTAGAATAGGGACAAAAGACTCATTGGTGACGTAGCCTATTAAAGATGGTGCCAGTCCAAGCAGAGCTATGCAAACAATAATTTCATGGCCTCTCAAAATTCTCTGTTGTGAATGATTAGAAGGTGTGGCTTAACTTTCAAGACATTATAATCAAATGAACACCTATGACATCTGTGGTGCTAGTAGCTTGCAGTCCTAAGGAACAACTGCACCAGTTTTAAAGGGAAATATAGGTTTGTGTCATCATCGTATGGATGATAAGAGATTTTTCTATTTTCACAAATCAGTTCCCATGGCAAACAGATATTGCAAATAAAATAGTGCTTTAAATGGAACCATGGGATAGGCCACAACACACTTTGATTAACTCGGACTCACATCATGTTAGATGATTTATACTATGTTTAGGGTTATTTTGTTGTGTATTGTCCCAAGCAAATTGAAGCTGTGGTAGCATTGCCTAGAGCAGGTAACCCAGCATTTAACAGTGTGCCGATTTAAGAGCTGTTATTTCTGTAAGTCACCTTACAAAAAGGTGTTAGCCATGCTTGTTGCCATTTTGGTGACAATCTTTCTGTCGTTTACTTTGTTGTACAGAAAATAAAACAGAAAGCTAAGATTGTGGCAGCCTTACATTTTGAAATGGTCTGCCAGATATTTATTTGAGATGAGGCAAAAGGTATCTGCCCAAAGATTGCTGTTTTTCTTTATCTATCATGTAAACAAAAAGACAAACCTTTAAAAAAAGAGTTTATAATTGTCATGATCCTGTCTTTGTGTTCTGTTGGGAGGTTTGGGTTTTAGTTTATGTCATTAGTCTTAGTTTCTTGTGTACATTAGTGTGGTTTTGTCTCCTGTACTCTGTGTTCTAGTATCTTGTTACCTGTGTTTCCCCTGTGATCCCTCTGTATGTGTGTCTGTTTTCCACTGCTCTCTCTCTCCCTGCCTGTGTCTCGTTAACCCTGATTCCTATCACCTGTGTTGCTCCTGCCCTGCTTGTTAGTCCCTGTATATATACCTGGTGTTTCTGTCTTGTCTTTGTCGGGTCATTGTTTGTGGATTACCCTGTGTAGCAGTTTGTTTGTCTCTCCTGTCTCTTCATTCTTGAATTTAGGACTTTTGGATTTATCTTGGATTTGGACTTTGTATATCGGCCACTCCTTCTGTAAGTGTGCTCACCTTTTGTTGCCTTTTGTTTTGTTTTAATAAACCATTTGAACTTTACCTGCTCCACTCCGTGTCCTGCGTTTGGGTCCACCAACCTGCTACTCTGCACCCCATTGTGACCATAATTAAACATATTGTTTGATCCGAACCATTTAATTCAACGGCGTCTGTCTGTCTGTCTGTCAAACCACAGCTAAAATACAACCCTCAAAAAAATAAAATTATATATAAAATAATACCAAAAACAATAAATAACTAAATAAAAAAAAAATGTTTGAGAAGGAGCAGGCAGAAGCAATTAGCTTATTTAAACCTGCCCCTATTTAACAAAAAATATTACAAAGCAAATAAATACGCAGTTACAGCATGCATTTTTCTCAGATCTTATATAACTCACAACAATACCTTAACCACAACACTTTCACATTGCAGATTTAGTCCTGTGTTTCAGTCTATGCTTATCTATAT
>JAPMOB010238287.1:0-37978 GCA_029875015.1 Lepomis gibbosus
CATCTGTGGCATAGGGCCCCTTGACATATGGACCTGAGGACCAGGTACCATATGAGGTTGTGAGGCAGGAGGCATCTGTGGCCGCAGGTTTTGGTGAATGGGCTGGCTAGTGGGGGGCATGTAGTTCTGTGAAACAGGAGTCATTGGCTGACTTGTGGGGGGCATTTGTGCTCTGGGACCACCTGGAATCTGCATTTGGGGGTGGGATGGAATCTGCTGGACACTGGGGGGCATTGAGATTTGTTGCTGTTGTGGCAACATGTGTTGGTGGGGGAGTCCAGGGGGCATCTGTTGGTTGGGATGGGGCAGATAGGGATGAGATGCAGGAGGTGCTGGCTGAGAAGACGGGGGCATTTGTGGATGTACAGATTGAGGTGGCATCTGGCCCTGAGGTGGTCTTGGCATAGAGCCTGGCATCATCTGAGGGTGCTGCTGGGGTACATAGCCCTGTGGAGTCTGATAGCCTTGGGGTATCTGAGGCTGTGGTTGATAGCCGTTTTGTTGATGTGGCTGTAGCTGACCTGGGAATGCCTGCTGATACTGGGGAGGAACACCAGAATGAGGGGGCATATATCCATGTGGGTAGGCTTGCTGGGCCTGGAGAGAAGGGTAAGAAATAGCGCCTGGTCCAGGCTGGTACCCCTGAGGCAGTTGTTGCCCAATGGGCTGAGGGAACTGCTGCGGCTGTTTCTGCTGTTGTGGCTGGTTTGCCGGAGTTTGGGCTGGGCCATGAATGGGCATTCCTGGTTGTGGCATAAACTGGGGGTAGGCACCCATCTGTGGGGGTACAGCAAAGCCAGTTGAGGCTGCAGGTGGGACAGGGTGGTGTGGTGTTTGGGCGTAGCTGGGGATAGGGGCCTGGATGCTATCCACTGTGGTGGTGGAGGGCCGGACTTGGGCGGGGGCTACAGCACCAGGTTGAGGGGCTTGAGGATGGGGTGGCCGATAACCTGACACAGTAGCCTGGGTTGGCAATTGTGCAGGCATCTGTGGAGTCATCTGAGGATGGGGTCCGCGTGCCAGAGGTCCTTGTGCTGCTAGAGCCCCAGAAGTAGGAAACTGAGCTATCCGTGCCAAAACTTCTGGAGGAGGCAGGTTAGCAGGGAAGCGAGGAATACCAGCACCTGGAGCAGCAGGCCAAGGCAGAGAGCTGCTGCCACCCAGGTTTGCACTAGGGGGGACGAAGGCTTCATGACTGGGCAGACGAGCTGCAGTGTTGGGGAAGGAAGGAATGTCAGGGGGGAGGCTACGGAGCTCCTCAGGTAGGTCACCCCCCAAGGCCAAGATAGCTGCACTAAGCTGGGCCAACTCTGGGTCCTCCAGGCTGGAGCAGGCAGAGTCGACATCCGAAGCCTTTGGCTTCAAGTAGGGCTTAGCTGCTGTAGGCCGTGCTGGGGGCTTCTTCTGGCTCTCTCTGTGGAGGAGATAAACAAAAGACAGCAGGAGTACAACATGAAAATCAGGGATTCAAATAAAAGTTTTCACTATTAGCAGAGGGAAGTCAAAAGAATAAAATGTCTCTTTTGTTACAAGGCCACATATTTCATTAAATTGCTTGGTCTATCTGGAGGTCAAAGTTGTCAAATGGAAAAATGCTGCCTCCATGTAATTTGACTGAAAATTTTAAAAGCCAATATCAAAGCAACAATTTATAAAGACACCACGATGCCAGAAAGTTATCACATACAGAGGAGGATAGTAACAGGCTGAAAAAACATGAAGGGTCTAACCAAAACCAGAGCTCATCGGCCTCATCGTTATCCCTTGTAACTCAAAATGCAGGGTTCTTGTAAAGCATTCCAACCAAGGCAAACGTATCACTCCTGTTATTAAAGTTTTATTGTTTCATTGTCTGTCTTACTTTTCCAGGAGGGGCTTCCTCTCCTCTGCCCTAGTCTGACATACGATCTTCGATTTCTCCAGCAGACGTGATGCTTTGGCCTCTAGGTCTTCGTAGAACTCCTTCCCCTCCTGTGACTTCTTCATCAGGTCCTCATAGGCTTCATACGAGCCCACTAGTCCCTGAACAGTGCTGTTCCACTGCTGTTCAGTCAGACTCAGGCCCTTCCGAACTGAAGCGTACTGCACGTTGGCCTCAGTCAGGGCCTTCAGGATGTTCTCCTGGGCTGCTAGGTTTTGGTCAATATACACCTTCACCTGCTCGTACTTCTTCAGCTGCTCCTCAAATATACGCTGGAAAGACAGGGGTTAGTTAGAGGTCTCACATATATTGCTTTAAAAAACTCACTACTGACAATAATGTGGCTTATGCTTACACACCTATACTTCAGCCACAAGTGTACAATGGGCAGCCACATACCTTCATGTCTGCCCTGTCCGTGGTGACGAGGGTTGAGGTGATGTCGTCCTGTTGGATTAGGTCACGGAGCTGTTTTTCCAGTGAGCCTCTCTGTTCCCTCATTTCCTGCACCTTCCCTAAGATCCGCTTCATACACTGGAGCCCTGCTACTTCCTCTGCACAAACACACAAAGCGTTCACATTTCATAACATTAGAAGATAGAATTCACCATGATACATCTAACACATCTGTTCCTCATCGGCATGAAGACCTATTTTCAAACGTATTTTATTGATCCTTCTTTGCCTTCCTTTAAGGTGAAACTGTGTCAACAAATCGATAATGAAATTAATCTTTAGCACTGTAATAGTTGCAGAGGCCCTATAATAAATGATGAGAGATCTTTGTACTTCACGTCAAGGAAACATATCAAAACCTGTCAAGCTGTCAGACTTTCATATAGGACACATTCATCAAATCTTCATTCAATCTATTTAGGTCGCTAAACCCTTATAAATGACACAAACCCTCACCCTTAAACACACACTCACCTTCGTTGAGCTGGGGCCGTGGCAGGGCCTCTTTCAGACTTTCCAGTGGCCCTCCCAGCAGACGCAGGTTGCTGATGTGCAAGTTCATGGCCCGGTGGAGCTCGGTGTTGGTAAAACTGGCTTTCTCATGGGCTTCCATATACTTCTCCAGGTCCCTGCGGATCTCAGCCAGAGTCTGGGCCTGCGCTGCTGAGTGCACCTCGCCAGCAGCGGGGCCGGCAGCCTCCTGGAGGGCTCGTACTCCAGCCTCGTCTGCCTCTAGCACGTCTCTGATCTCCTTTAGCGAAGACTCCACGTCAGTGAAGACACCTGAGAGTCCTGAGAAAGCAAGGATTATGTCAGAATTATTTACACACAGTAGGGTGCCATATAGAATACACAAACAATCAAAAAAGTACGGCAAAAAACAAGACTTAGTTAAAAAAGGCTGCAAGAAGTTAGAAACTATGCTCCAAATTGGTTTTAGGGTTGTGTACACCAGAGGGCCTATTCCATCATATATTCTGTGAATTTTTTCCTAAAAATTTGTAGACATTCATAGAAATATTAGCGTATTACCATTTTAAAACATTAATGAAATGGTCATAAAAAATATAGCATTAATGCAATTCTCAAAACTGCCCAAGTTTTTTCTTAGGTGGACAATTATATTCTTGAATCACAATTTTTTTAGTCAAAATCAAAATGTGAGTTTATGGACATTGCTAAGCATTAGAAGTAATCACATCTAAGAAAAAAACAATAATAAACAAAACACAGTCACCGTGTGTGTGTGTGTTACTGTTGCCACTCACCCTGCATGGACTGGATGAGGCTCTTGACGGTGTCGGGGCGGACACTGAGGGCAGCACACTTCTCCATTAGGACTGGAGGGATGTGGCTGTACATGTCCAGGTTATCCACTGACTCCGGCTCCAAGCCCAGCGAGTCCATGAACTGCCTGCAGGAAGAGACCAGTCAGCTCATACCAGCACAGTAAAATAATAAATTTAAAAATAAGTGTTTTTCTTTCAGTACATTACTATTACCTTTCAGCATCAATATTTAGTTGAGTGTGTGGAAAATATATTTTTTATGACATTTATATATTATGGACTCACACACACTCATGTATTACTCACTCTAGTGTTTCATTCTTGCTCTCAATCTTGAACATGACATCCCTCAGCAGCTTGGCCTTCTCCTCACTGGAAAAAAAACAAAAATATAACCACATAAGTGAGACAGACTAAACATGCTTTAACATGAACTTAGCATCCACTGAAGGTGCCTACCTGTAGAGCGAAGAGGCTTCATGGGCAGCCATTGGCACCAACTTGGCAAACAGGTCTGGTCCAGTAACACTGGGGTCTGTGGGGTTGACTGGTAGAGCTTTCACCAGTGGAGCGCCTAGAAGGGCACACAGCAGCTGTTTTTACTGCCACAATCATAATTACTGAATAATCATAAGTTGCAGGCAGCCCTTCTTCTAAGATGGATAATCAAATTTTATCCTGATATTTAAAAACCTCTAATTATTTTAAAAATCATTTATTTAACTAATATGAGTGCACACACACACTCTTAAAAAAGACCAAATACAACCTCATTTTAAAACTAAACTCACCAATTTCAGCTGGCAGTATTAAACATACCAGTATACGTGAATGTGGCTGCAATTAGACGAAGTAGATAAACCTGCTGTCACATACACATACTTCAAAACAGGAGAAGAATTACATTTTTGTAAATAATATCTTCTAGCAGAATCAATAGGATATGTCAAGATATTGATAAGATATTATCAGTATTTGTGGTCATGTTCTCAGTCTCTAACAAAGCATAACCAAGTCATGTGACATGCTTCAGTAATAACAAATTTTACAGGGACCATTACTGGAACAATTGCAGATAAATATTTAAAATCCAGGAATTCACATTAAATCCGCAACCCTGTACGCAGGATAAGCGGTTGATGATGGATGAAATTCACATCAACTACAGAGCAAGAGGACCCATGTGAACTATAAATGAAAACAAAAGCTGATGTTATATTAGATTTCAAACAATTAGCTTATTCGCTGTGTAAATTAACACACTGTTTCTGTTGCACTTGATTTAATGTTGAACGGGGTACCTTTGTTTTGTCATTTTCTTCAGTCATATAATTATTAGAACTAGAACTTAAACTATATTATTTGTAAAAAGTGTTTGCTTGAGCCAGTGGAAGGCACAGTACACATGCACATGTGTGCACGTGATCAGGTTGGTACCGGTTGCACCTCATTTTGAAGACACTGAGAGAACCGAACATACTAAAGCTTCTTCCTGTTACCTTTGACTGAGGCCAGAGTTTCCAGAGAAGGAACAGTCTCATGATAGATGAAGTCATTGTCCTTTTTAGCTGAATTAAATCTGTGGATGAAAGTTCAAAGAAAAGTAAGACACCACTGAAACTACACGACAGTACCAAAATTGGTTCAAAAGACTTATTGCTCACTTTCCCCCGATAACATCCATGGTGAATCTCAAGGCCTCTTGCACACTGTCAGGTTGACCCTGGTTGTATCAAGATGAGACAAAAGAGAGGTTAGTTTTGTAAAACAATTGGAAAACACACCAAGACAGTTTCTTATCATTTGTTGCTAGAAGTATGTGCCATCCTACCTTGGCCAGCTTGATGGCTTCACTGAGTTTATCCAAGGAGCTCTGCAGGTACGCCAACTGTTGGAATCAGAACATTTAAGTAAGCAACAGAGCAAAATTCCAGGGAGAGGAAATCTGGAGTAAGATAGAAAAGGAAGTATGAAAAATGTAATGTATACAAGTCATCTTTTTTTAAAAATCTGGCTGACTGTTAATCCCTTAAAGATGTCATATTATGCTCATTTCCAAATTCAAAATCTTATTTAGGGTTTGTACCAGTATAGTTTTACATGGTTTCATTTTACAAAAAACAGCATATTTTTGTCATACTGCACATCGCTGCACTTCCTCTTTTCACTCTGTGTGTTGAATGCTTGTTTTTGGCTATGGAGTCATGCATCTTGCCTCTACAAGATCTTTGTTGGGAGTTGCACATGCGCAATTCCTAGGAAAGGACCATTAGCCAATCAGAAGCAGACAAAGGTGGGTCATGAGACACCAGCGTCGTGCCAAAGAGTGATCGTCCACCAAAAACTGATTGCCGTTGGCACGACACCGGTAAACACGGCTTCAGTTCAGCTGTACATCCCCTTACCAGCTTAGCAACATAGACTGGAGCAAGAGTTTCAGAGTGGTGAGTTATTTATTTGTAACAAATGTACCCTTCATCCACAAAGTTATAACTGAGCTCTGTCTCTAAATCACAGTAATAACTTTATGTCCAGTGACTGCCTGGAGGGTAGCTAGAGTTTGGAAGGGAGAGGAGAGGCAGCAGGGGGGCGTCTTGTCACTGTGTGCGGCAGCCGTGTCAGACTAGCCGACTGGCGAGCATTATGACACGTATTTTGATGTGACGTCACAGGGATCAAAGGGAAAAAGCTGGACGACAAACGAGCTGTTTTTAGGCAGTTCAGAGCTTCTGTGGGTGATAGGAACTCCTTTTGGGCTGAACTTTGGGCTTTTTCACTTTGCAAACCTGTTATATGCAAAAAAAGTATATAACTCAATAAAGGAGATGGAAAAACCAAAAAGCATAATATGACCTCTTTAAAATCTTAGAAAAAATATTTGTCAGTAACCACTAGCATATGCTCTTCGCAAGTTGAGTACACTGAAGTTTTAGCTTTGGCAATTGTGATTAATTTGGAAAAACTTAATGGAGATTTGATGATCCCCATAAATGTTGTCTAGCGCCATCATCAGGTCAAAAGGTTAACCTGAATACTTTGGTTTAATACCATTAAAAGTACTGGCATTCCCATCAGCCTCAGCTGTACTTTGTTTTTAATACTAATGTCAGCAACCTAAAATAATATGGTTAACATAATAAGTAGCTCAAAGAACTAAGCGCTTGCATGGCTGTAGACTCCTTTGTTTTGTTTTTTGGTTGGTGCAGCCACATGTTTTATTGATGACCATAATATTGATTTACAGGTAGAGTAAATAAGTGTTTAGGAATCTCTATGGATTTTAGGAAAGCCCTATTTATGGCATTTATTTTAGTAGCAGCAAGTCAAAAGGTAATTCTGCCAACAAGCAGCATAAACAAATGGTTGGAAAAAACAAATGTTTGGATGAGATTTGAAATGGGCAAGCTTTCTTTCAGTTTTTGAGAAATTGTGAGGATTTGATTTCATAAATATTGCAAGAAAAGGTTGAATATGCATTAATCCTTCGCAAATCCTTCCCAGAGACTGTTCATTTCTTTCTGGAACCATACAGTGACAAACAGCAAAAAAAAGAGAACAAATTCACAGCAGCCTGACATTTGATCAAGAAAAAAATTCTATGTGTGAAATGTGTTCCCACCCGCTCTCCGTACTTCTGCTGCTCCTCGGCCTGTTTTCCCATATGAAGCTGTTAAGAGAGAAAAAAATTCTCACAGATGGGAAGGTGTGTGTGTGCATCTAATCAAATGCCAACACACAGACACGTTCATACACGCACTGATTGCCACATACAAAAAACACTCCCATGCTCTCCCTTTAGACTCACATGTGCGATAGCAGCAAAGTAGTAGATCTTCATCTGAACCAGTTTCTTCCAGTCTTTCTGAATCTTTCCCAGCATAGATGCGGTCTCTGAGTTTTCCAGAGCCCTGCAGGCCTCTTTATAGTAATCCACCACCTGCAGTACAACAGCCAGTTATTTATCTCCAAAATTTTAATTATTAATTGATATAAAATTCAATTGAATTCTTGGTGGTGAAAAAAAAATCAACCTGAGCGCTGATGCGAGCGACCAGAAAGCTCTTCCTGTTGTCCAACATGGATTTCTCCAGAAGACACTCCTGAGCCTGGCCCTGGGAGGCAAACACAGAATGATGAGGCATTTTTCAATGATATCTAGCATGCCAACTATCTGGAGGAGTCAGCAGACTCGACGTCCACATTCAACCAATGAGAGGTGGAACAGGCAGCTACTTTTTCTTAGCAAAACACTTTTTTTACTCACCTCCAGCTCACTCTCTAGCACAGGCAATCCCTGCTACCTGTGTGTGCTCATCCATTCTTTGTCTTTATAACTGTTATCTTTATAATAACAAACAGTTATGTTTGTTATTATAAAGTTTCATGTGTAGGTTTGCATTATTTCCTGCTTCCCACTTTACGTGTTTTCTTGACAAAACGTGGTTTGGAGACCAGCGTCTTCGGAGTCACAGCCGCTGGCAGCTCACAAAGTCTGTGACCCCCTGTCACCAATCAGTCACATAGAGTGAACGCCACGACGACTTCAAGACTCCCGTCACAAGACGGCAAGTTGTATAATCTGAACAGCATGGTGATCTACCGACGCTGAAAGTTGTGTAGCCTGCATGAGAATTAACCTACCAGCATGAGGTTGATATTGAGGTTAAGGATCTGGTGACTCATGTCCACGCTGAAATTGTGGCTGAAATGGTCTCTCAGATAGGAGAAAGCCCCCGCCGAGCACTGGAAGTGCGTACACGACACCTTCATCCCCTGGGCGGAGAGCAGAGAGTCAGTGGGACTGTGTGTGCGTAAATGTTTTTTGCATGTTTGGTTTGTGTCACCTTGTTTCTTACCTCCTCAGACACCCTGTTATCCATGGCTCCCAACATGGAGTGCAAGGCCCCTACAGAAAATCCAGACAGACACAGATTCAGTGAAGTTCACATTCATAAGAAAGCGTTTATTGTCAGTTTACTTTAAACATGATCTCAGTGCTTTTTTCTGTGTGATAAAGCACCACTGAGAGAAACAGGGATCTAATTAGGAACTGTGAATATAAAAGTTAGGATTTAGCTGTGTAGCTAGAGCTTTATTCATCAATTAGTAAATCAAGAAAGAAGGAACAGGCAACTATTTTAAGAACTGATTATTTGTTTACATCACTTTTCAAGCTCCTCAACTTTTTTTGATTTGATGCTTTTTCCGATATTAGTAATATCTTTGGGTTTAGTTCTAAAATAGCTATTTGAAAACTTTTGATGGGCACCTTTAATTATTTACTGAGGTTTTACTGAAGAAATGATTAATCAAGTTATCGAGAAAATAATCTGCAGATTAATCAATACTTCAAAGAAAAGTTGCAACCCTACGTGTAGCATGTTGCAGTGTACGATCAATAAGTAGATGATTTATCTGTAAGCCTGACTGGATTTTCTGAATCAAATGCAATGAAAGAAGGGTTTTATTTAAAAAGGAGACAATTGCCACAATAAATGTGAAACCTATGTCACAAAAAATAATAAAAAGATTTATAGAAAAAGTATTCTGCAAAGGTAAATAAGGTTTCAAATCATCAGGTTTAGCCACTTTTTGTTTTTTAAAGGAAGACTATCCATTGCTCTACATGACTCAACTTACCAAGATTGTAGAGAATGCAGGCTTGCTCATAGCTGATGTCATCATGAGTGACTGTTTTTCCGGAGAAGATCTCAGTCCTGTACACACACAAATTTGAAAAGGGCTAAACTATTAAAATACAATGGAATAAAGTTAGAATAAAGTATACTTTTAAAAAGTATAATTTATAATGAGAGATCCAAATAAAAAAAATGTACAGCCACAAAATGAGACATACTAGTTATAAGCATTCTTACATATGATGTCCTCAAAAAAATCCCATAAATTCAATGTTTAAAGTGAGACAAAGTTCATTAATGTCATGCTGCTGTAGTAAAGGAGGACGTTTATTTACAATACAGCAGAACAATATGACTAGAAGGTTAATATCACCGAATAAACATGCAGTATCAGTCTAACCTCATTTGAGGATGAAGATGTACAAGGATTTGGGAAACAAGCAGGAAGATCTCATCATATAATCCAATCTTCTACAAAACCATAAATTAAAAACTACTCTGACACAGTCTTAACAAAAAACAATCAGTAGATATTTCCCTGGAGTAAATGTTCCTGTTATTTTGTCCACTCCTGTACATGAGGATTCAAGGCAGTGAGTTGACATTTTATCCAGAGCAACTGCAGCAAGTAACACTAAATTAAGACCTTCAGACCGCTGGTGTTGGTGCTGGTATGTGAGAATACTCAGTATTGCTTCCATTTGTGTGTGTTTGTGTGTGTGTGTGTGTGTCTACCATGAGATGGGTACAGCAGCCTCCTGGCCTGTTCCCATGGGTACTCGGCTCTGGACGTAATGCAGCTGGCCGAAGTACTTCCTCAGAGTGCTGCATCCCTCGAAGTCCCTCGTCACATTTACTGCACTCTGTGAAACAGACACACATACTGTGTCGCTTTTGTGTTTGAATCCTGACTGGGATCAGATCACGGATGGATGTGCAACCTGACCCACAAACAACACTAATGAGTGGGAAATTTACTCAGTGGATAGATTGAGCAATTCACTCAACTCATCTGCCATTAGAATTTCCCTCAGGGTATAAAGAGTGGGGAAAAAACACACACAAAATTACATTATCATCACTGATGAGCTCAACTCTATCTTATTTCAGGGTGGGGTCTGTAGTTGTAAAATAATGAATGTACCTTTTCTTTCACCTTCAGTGGATGGGACGCTGAAGTTAATAATTTGCAGGTATGAAAGAGAGAGAGATTTATTTTGCCCCACAAAGGACAAATAGCTCGGTATGAATCCAAGGACCCAACCAAATCCTCCAGAAGGCTCTAAACAGTATATATTTAGGCTTCTGCAACATCTTACCTACCAATTTCCCCAATCAACTAGTGGAGAGATGAAAACCAAGAGAAACCAGGCACTGCTGAGTTACAGTCTATATACAAATCATAACTTAACATGACATAACAAGTTCTCATAATGTTTTTGTCCTTTTGATATTTATCTCTGAGACCATCAATGCTTATCATTACAAAGTTCATAATTATAGTACAGTTGATTTATAGTACACTTACTCTTAAGACTGTTTTAAGTATTAAAACATTGACTGGCCATTGTCTGGTGGACAAAAAAATCCCCTTGTTTGAGACAACCTTCTTATACAATACTGGGTTGTTATTTATGCAACACCAGCCACTTATTGGCAATCGGCACCTACTGCATATTATAAACATTCAAACACGTTTTTTGTGGGTTAACACAGAACTTTTCAGGATGAACAAGTGCCCACCACAGAAACTGAGATCCTTGTATCCTGAGTTTCAAAGTTGTCCAAACTACTGTCCTCATTCTGACTTTGCCTCAACACAGCTAAATTAACTGCTGACTTTAACAAAAATATTTTAATATTTATGATATGTCCTATTGTATTTTTTGACTTTGGATGGTTATACATGGGAATGAACGGATTCTGGAACCAGGGAACACTTTTATACTTGTCTGTAGTATTAAAGTTGTACATCTAATTAAACAGGAGTTGATGGTAGACAGTGGATTAAGCACTATTATGCACTATGTGTAACAGCTTTAAAGGGAACCCATTTAATGACAGACAGGCCTGAGAAACACAGATCTGAAAAAAAATAATTCTGCTGTGTCTGGAGATGTTTCACAGAGTACCTGCCGCAGTGTCTCCAGTTTCTTCAGCTGTTCGTTGTAGTTGTCTGGATTCTCTCCATAATTCTTCAAAATGAACTAGACAAGAAGAGACAGTAAGAACAACTAGGTAAATGTGGCACATTTTAAAAAGCAGGTTCCTTTTGTGCTTACTTATCCAGAAAAAAAGGCTTGTAAGGTTTAAAATTACAGACTAATAATTTGTTTTCTAGGGCTTTGGCTTTAACAGCAGAATCACGTATAATATTAAGTGACAAGTTTTCACTTCAAGTGTCTTTCAGCTGTATGTAGCCTAACTAACGAATAGGTTAGTCTTTGGCCATGAGCAAGAGCCAAGAGTTTAAACTCTCGTGTAAGCTCTGGAATTCTACCATCATGCTTTGCCAAGACTTCCCCTATCCCTATGAGCCACTGTAATAAGCAGCAAGCTACTTAATGTCAGGTCAAAAGGTGAACAACACTGCAGATATAGTCATTCTTTCACCAATGTTTCTGTAATGAAATCAGGGAAGCAGCAAAGCCACAGGGCTTCTGGAAAGATGCACAATGACACAGCAGCCAGACAGGCAGGAATTCTCCTGACTTCCACAAACCAAATATGGGCTATTCTGCCGTTTGTCCATGATATGCAGATTTAATTGTAGCTCATTTAGATATAGTCTTAAATGACACTCTGAGCCATACTAGTTTGCCAATAAGTGACACACATTAACCTCTCACATATTATAGCTTGACTTCATCCAGCATTTAAAATGAAAAACATACTACCACAATCCAATACTAACTGTGGTATTAAAGGTTAAGCATAATATAGTCACTTAAAGACATTTGCATTTTTTATATATTTGTTTGAAGTTCTGCTCTGGAAATTTTCCACACAGCATTATGAATGGAGGTATTGATGTGGGAAGTCCAATGCAAAATATCTCACAGGAGTATCACAGAGAGGAATTACAGTAACCCACGAGGGTAAAGGTCTGCACAAGGAAGGTGTGGGAAAATAGGTCACCAGATAAAGACGAAAGCAATAAAAATGTAAAAAGCATTTGAATGATTGGCATTTTCTCTCTTGTAAACATCACAAGAGAGAAAAGGCCATGTGTAATGTTGAGCTTGTTTTGTAACCTCAATAACAACAGAATTCAGTGGGCCTCTAAATGCGCATTATGCATAGCTGTGTTAGAAAGTTGTGAAATTAGGCAGTCCAACTCTGAATCCCCATTTTGATGTTATTCTGATGTTATACTTAATCTTCCCTGACTATGCATCAGGTTGTTTTGTCATTATAATATGAAAACAAAGCTTTTACACTATGACAGAATTTGTAATAAGAAGCATCACAACATCTACATCGTCCACATCTTCTCTGGTCACATTATTATGTTCCTTGTATGTGCTGGTTATTTCTGATATTCATATTTGGCATTTTATAGGGTTGTACTGCAAAACAGGAAACTTGTTAAATACCAGCTTTTACTGCTTCAGGCCAGCAAGGCATTTAACAGGTGTCACTTAGTGAGTGCTTGCTGCTTTTTCTTGTGGATGTAACTCCACAGTGATATGCAGTTAAAATATATACTAACTACACATTGCTAATGACTAAACGCCTGTTTGTGTTTTAGGTCTTCCGCCCTCTAGCAGAGGTAGTCAGGTGCATGTGACAGTGAGATCACTGTTTATTATTTTCACGTCGGGAAGTCTGACTGGGCCGTGAGGAGCCAGGCTCGTTGTTTCAGCAAAGGGTTTCCCCTCTGCCTTTGCTACGTTAAATTGTTTGATTTTTGTCTAACCTGTCTTTACCCGACGGCTAATTATGAACTTCGACCTGAGCTGCTAGCTTATTATTAGCTAACATGAGGCTAACGTTAGCAAACAAAGGCGGTGGTCAGGGGGACTTAGTTGCCAGGATCAGACCTTAGCTAGCTCGCCAGCACTCTCGTTCTGGAAATTTCTCCAATCCCTACCTACAGCTAACTGTTAGTTTGAACTTTGGCTAACGTTAGCGTCTTGGTTGGGTTATGGAGTCGTCCATAATCCTTGTTTGGTTGACTTTCGACCTCAGCCCTGTTGCTCTATTCCACACCCAGCTCACCTGCCTGACGGACGGGCTAAACTGGAACTCCCCAGCCTCCTTCAGATCCAGCCAGATCATCGGCATCCGGGGGACCGCCTCCATCGCGGCCGTCTCTACACGGGACTGTCAGCCGTTACGATGTCAAAATCACGTCGGTAGTTTTGTGGACGTTAACGGTTTCCTAAAAGATAGCTTTCTCCCAAACAACTGTGTCATGTATCCATTTACACTTCAACCGGAAGCTGGAAGCGCACGTGACGTAATCTATTAATATTTGCCGCGTGGGTTTGTGGGAAATGTAGTCAGTGCATTTTGACACCCTTTTCCCCCATCTGATATGAACCTGTGTGCATCAATAATAATAATAATAATAATAATAATAATCTTTTTTTATACAGATCCTTTCAAAACCATGTTACAAAGTGCTTTCACAAGACAATAAAACACATAAAATAGATAAGAAACACAGTAAAAGCAGAAAGAAACTTAAGAAATTGAAATACAGTTAATAGAAAAAAAGATTAACTAAACAAAAATCAGGAAAGGCTCTCCTATAAAAGTATGTTTTAAGAAGGGACTCAGCCTCCCTGATTTCCTCAGGCAGGCTGTTCCAAAGCCTCAGGGCCCTAGACTGCAATATCTCTGTTGCCTTTAGTTTTAATAATAATAAAAATCTTTATTTATAGAGCACTTTTAAAAACCATGCTACGAAGTGCTTTCACAAGAGCAAAGACAATAAACCTATAAAACAAACAAGATACACAGTAAAAGGTGGAAGAAACTAAATAAATGAAAACAAAGTTAAAAGAAAAATAAATAATTAAAATTAACTAAAATCAGGAAAGGCTCTCCTATGAAAGTATATTTTAAGAAAGGACTCAGCCACCCTGATTTCTTCTGCCCTTAACGCTCTGTCTCCTTTACTTTCCATTTGAGACTCTGTAATAGACAAAAGAACTCTGCCCAAGGACGTGCTGGTGCATGGGACAAAAAGTTCACAGATATAACAGGGAGACAGACCATGAAGAGCTTAAAAGTAATCAATAAAATTTAAAGTCTGTTCTATTCTATGAATCAGAGTAATAAAGCTAAAACAAGAGTAATGTGATCATATTTCTTTGTTCCTGCCAAAAGCCTGGCAGCTGAATTCTGGACAGATTTGGAGTTGATCAATAGGTTTTTGGGTCAAGCAAGTAAAAAAGGCTGTTGCAGTAATCCAAGCATGATGTGATATATGAGGCATGTAAAATGGTCTCAGTGTCCTCAAAGAACTTATAATCTAGACTGTAAAACTGCTGTATTAAGCATGGAAAGTCAACCGCATTATATAGGCGGACGCCAATAGCCTTATTGTCATTTTTAAAATTCAGTAATTAAAGGTAGGCTTATCCCACATCCAACTGATGTAATATGAAAAAAGAACATTGTGAATTTTTTTTTTGTCTCAAATACACTGCCATATGGGACTATGTCTTTGGTATGATAGACCGGGGTTCAATCCCCCACTATGACCCATCCACCATTGTGTCCCTGAGCAAGACACTTAACCCCTAGTTGCTCCAGAGGCGTGCGCCCTCTGACGTAAATAGCAATTGTAAGTGGATTTAGATAAAAGCGTCAGCTAAATGAATAAATGTAAATATCACAGCCTCTTTGATGAAATCTTCTTTAGCCCATACAGTAACAGATGATGTAGTGATTTCCCTTTTGCAATGTTTTTAACAGCCAACAGCTGTAGGCCTAACAGTAGCAGTGATATGTCACTGAAATCAAGAGTAGCTTAATAGACTGAGATAATAATTATGCCATTCCTTGACACCACCTGTATAAACATGTTATTACAGTCAACACGTTTATTGAATCAAGTTATATTTTCCAAAACGTTTGAATAAGGATTAAATGCAAAATGGGAAAGAGTCAAGTTCACTAAAAACAATAAAGCTAAAACCGGGTTTTACTCTCAAAATAAAAGCATCATCTTATTGATTCACCATACGTCATCTCTTGTCGTTTATTTCGGAGGGTCAAGCCGGAAACACACACGTTTCTATCTGCCACACTTGCCACGTCGCCGCCATTTTTGATCCCCAAATAATAAGAACAAATATTTTGTTTTTGCGCAGAAGTTATGAAAATGCATGCTAACAATTAACTAACTTAACGTATATCAGAAATCAGTGTAATTAATAGATATTCGTTTGACATCGTCGTTTGGAGGCAAGTATACCACGGTATAATTATTAATAAGAATTTCATTATTTCATAGCTAAGTTAAACACAGAATTGAAATATGATGAGCTAACTTAACAGAGTGTTAACACGGATAGCAACAGCACTATTAGCAAGTTAGCTTTCCATTGTCAGATTGAGATAAAAGGCTGTGGAAGTGTGACGATATCATATAACGTTAGACGTTATTATTAATATCTGAGCTGAGTTGTCCTCTTCCCTGATGTCTGGAGTATTTACTAACGTTAGCGGATGTGGAAATAGCTAACTAATTTGCTAGCCGCACTTCCACCGGAACAAACATAACATAACTAATTTGGTGTCAAAATATAGTTTAAAATGATCGTCCATGCATCTTGTTCGTATTTTATCGAGTGAGATTTGTTGTATATTTATAGCTTATCTGTCTAATAACGGTAACGTAAAGCCGAGTCAAGCTTTCACATGAGTGGAAAATTGTATATATTTTTTCATATTGATTGCCATTATACAAATCAATGGGTACACCAAATGATTGAATTTTCAGTTTTTACATTTGCTTATTATTTCCCATGTTCGCTACCACTGCTATTACTCACACATTACAGTAACTGAGAATGGTCGCCCGCTTGATAAATGACTTATATCATTAATCCGTTATCAAAAGTATTGTTGGGTCATTATCAGTTGATCGACATTGGACGTTTTTTCATAAAATTAAAGGAAGATATTGGGCCGTTTGTGAAGATCAAAAATTGTGCAAAACATTAAAAACAAACCAGTATTAAAATACTGTGTATTATGGACATTTTCCCGGAAGGTAACAACACAGTTGCGTTAACTTGTGTTCAGTTGAAATGTTTCTCCTGGTCTGTCCTGATTGTGAGATACTGTTTCTCTTACCTGCCAGCAGATGTCACTGGTGTATCTTGGGCAGCGGCTGCTGGAGGCTGCGCGAACCGGACATGATGATGATGTCAAAGCTCTGATGGCCAATGGGGCTCCTTTCACCACAGACTGGGTGAGGCTGATGTACTTTAATTATGGAATAATCTTCACCCTAATCCGTAATGAGATGAGTGTGAACGCTCATCTGCTGCCAAGAAACAGAGATTGTCAGCTCTTTATTGTCGTGTTGGATTTGTCACCATATAGTGTAAGTGTGACAGTAATGCTGAGGCCTCATATAACACAGTAAAGAAACATTAAGCACACACTTAATCAAGGAAAAAACAACACTTAGGTTCTTTTAGAGTTGTGTCTTTACTGTAATCTGTCTGCCTGTACATGTCTATCTTTCATACATGTCACTGTTCAAAAGAGGAAAAGCTACATGTAGGTGTAGGCTAACAAGGTTGCTGTCGAATGAGAATGATTAGTTACAGTGTCAAATGAGGACACTTTACAAAGTTGCACATGAAATAAACTGACTATACTTTGCATATGATATAATAGCCACATGTCTGTGAAACCTAGAGTTAAGGACTGAAATGATTTTTTTTTCAATTAATCTATTAGTAATTTGTGCTACAGTATATCAGATAATAGTGAAACATTTTCCTCACAATGTTGTCAAGCTCAAGGTGATGTCATCAAATGTCATATTTTGTCTGACCAACAGCACAGTACTAATCAGTTTACGGTCACATAAGACAAACAAATGCAGCAAATCCTACAAACTGAGAAGCTTAAAAGTGACAAACAATGAATAATTGAATGATTATTTAAAAAAGATGCCCATTATTTTTCTGTCAGTTGACTAATGAACTTGCATGTTTCACCTGTACTATTCCACATATTACACGGACACTCAGATATATGTCAAATAGCAAAAGGGATATGAGTAGTCTATCATATATTTTATAGTGATAAACCTGCATTGCACCATAATGTACAGTTTCTATGTTTAATTTTATTCTTATTTGTATTTTTAATTAATTGAATTTGCCTGCTAAACCTATAAAATGATTATCTTTATATACTTACTGCAATAATGAAAGTTGTTTTAAATAATTTAGATTGTTTTAAAAGTACTTCATAAAAAAATCCACAGGCACCTTCTCTGACTCTTATTATCATATCTATTTATAACATTCATTCATTATTTACTGCTCACAGGCACTGTGTACACCACTAATGCAGTTTTATTGAAGTTTCTCTACCCTCTACCCTACCTGTATCTTGTATATCAATACAGATAACAGATTAAAGAGTGTCAAAATAATTCAGATTTAAAGAGGAGTGATGTCATTCATCTGTGACACATTTTAGAAATGTACTGTACATAGAAGAGTAGTTGCAGTATGAAAGGGCACATGATTTAGTGGTTTATACCGCATTCATATGATGTCTGCATTTTAAAGCAAGGGGAGAAATAGGAGCTTGCGCCTATTTAATTTTTTAGAACGACATCATCACGTATCATTTATATGTATGAATTCAAACTCCACCATTAATGAAATGTAACAGATTCGTCACGCCTTTCCTAAGTAAAGCTGACTGTGTGAATGTAACAGATGATAATTTAGATTTCTATTACCCTGGAGTGTCAGCATTGGTGGATTAGCTGTCTTGTATGCCGCAGTGTGCGCTGCAGAGGGGGAGACTTCACTTTCAGGCCTATGACAAACTCCTACATCAGTTGAAGTTACACTGAAAACATTTTTTTAGTTTCTTACTCAAATGACATCAAGTAACTTTTGCTGGCTTGTGTTAAAACTACATATTTTTAACAGAAGACATATGTTACAAACATTTTGGGGGTTGGGGGTGTGGAGTTTGAAAGACATTGTTGTTTACCCGTGGAAAGAAGCTATCGAGTATTATGGGAAGTCAACTTGACCTGTACAACAGGCTGAATGTCAGGATATCTGTCCCTCTGCTGCATTTATTTTAACTAAACCTTTTAATGCTCTTCAGTTAGGATTGAGTCATCCTTAAAATCTATGACTAACACAACAGGAGGCTAACGGTCTGAGAAATGAGCGTGGAAGTTAGACATTTGAGCTTCTGACCTGAAGATGATTGAGATTTACTTTCACTGACTACTATCAAGTTTCACTTTCCCAGGATTAAGATAATAAAAATCATCTCACAAATCTTATCACCTCCAGCTGCTCCTTTACAAATCGTGTTCCCTCTCTCTCTTCTTTTCCCTCCAGCTGGGCTCGTCGCCGCTGCATCTCGCAGCCCAGTACGGTCATCACTCTACCGCCGAGGTGTTACTACGTGCTGGTGTCAGCAGAGACGCCCGAACCAAAGTGGACAAGACCCCTCTTCACATGGCCGCCTCAGAGGGCCACTCCATCATAGTGGACCTATTAGTGCGGGTAAGGAGAGACATCTGTTTCAGTGCAATTATGGTGCTGAATTGTGATGATAAGATCATACTGTGTTATGTAACATATTGTCAAAATGAATGATTCTGAGCTGTTATAAATATAATATGGTAATAATATACACTCAATCGCCACTTTATTAGGTACACATGCTCAATCAGATCAGATGACAGCAACTTAAAGCATTTAGGCATGTAGACGTGATCAAGACAACTTACTGACATTTAAATCGAGCATCAGAATGGGGAAGAAAGGATGGGGAATTTAAGTGACTTTGAACGTGGCATGGTTGTTGATGCCAGATGGGCTGTTCAGAAACTGCTGATCTACTGGGATTTTCACGAACAACCATCTCTAGGGTTTGATTGAGAGAATGGTCTGAAAAAGAGAAAATATCCAGTTAGCTGCAGTTGTGTGGACGAAAACAGTAACTCAATGATGGTGGTGTAATGGCGTGGGGGTATTTCTTGGCACACTTTAGGGCCCTTAGTACCAACTGAGCATTGTTTAAATGCGACAGCCTATCTGGGTATTGCTACTGACCACGTCCGTCCCTTTATGACCACAGTGTACCCATCTTCTGATGGCTACTTCCAGCAGGATAATGCACCATGTCAGAAAGCTCAAATAATCTCAGACTGGTTTCTTGAACATGACATTGAGTTCACTCTACTCCAATGAGCTCACCAGATGTCAATCCAGTAGTGCACCTTTGAGATGTGGTGGAACGGGAAATCCACATCATGGATGTGCAGCTGACAAATCTGCAGCCACTGTGTAATGCTGTCATGTCAATATGGACCAAAGACTCTGAGGAATGTTTCCAACATCTTGTTGAAAGTATGCAACAAAGAATTAAGGTAGTTCTGAAGGCAAAAGGGGGTCCAACCCGGTTCTAGCAAGATGTACCTAATAAAGTGGCCGCTGAGTGTATGTATGAGTTTATAATATCCCCCTCTCACCCCTTGCGGGGTGGTATGTGTCATCTTCAAGCTCGGGTCCTCTACCAGAGGCCTGGGAGTGCACTCTTCTGGACAGAGACCGCTGATGTTTTACCTGGAATCGATCCATGTTTTCTGCTGTAGTCCATGTATGTCTTGTTCCAGTAGCCCATTTCACCAGGTTGCCCTGGTTCCCTAGCAACTGACACGGACCTTGTTAATCCGGGCCGGTATGGCTCTTGTATTTGTGGTTTCACTCATGCCTGAGGTAGGCCAGTAGCATTTTGGAAACTGGCTACATGGATTTGTTGCCATTCAGTGCACAAGAGCAAGATAGGAAAGGGCTAAACACAAACTTTAAAGTTGGAAGCACACTTAGGTCTAAAGAATGATTATATGGTGTAGCAGTAAGTTTTACCTGATTGAGACTGTGTTCCTTACATTACTTACTTACTATAGAGGAAATGTGTTAAAGATTACCTTGGTTTTAGTGTTGGAAATTGTGCACCAAAAAGCCATCAACTGTTTTCTAATATGTGCTTTGGAGATACAAACATTTGCAGATCGGCCAATGTTTGAGACACTTCAGCGTGTGTTTTAAATGACCATGTTACACTGTTTTCAACATTGTTAGTTGGTATACACTCCACCTTACCGACCATACCTTTGCTACCTGCCAAGTCACAGACATCTTTTTTCTCAAAACATCATTTCTCATAACTTCCTCTTTTTCTCCCTGTTTTTGGGGTTCTTTCCTTTTCTTACCACCGGGGGGTGTGGTGCATCTGTGCAGAACGGCGCCGACATCAACGCCAGAGACATGCTGAAGATGACGGCGCTGCACTGGGCGGCTCAGCACGGCCACAGGGAGGTGGCTGAGCTCCTGCTGAGGTACGGCGCAGACATCCACTGCCTCAGCAAGTTCGACAAGACGCCCTTCGACATCGCCATGGATACCAGCGACACTGAGCTGATGATCCTGCTACAGGTGGATGGATGGAGAGTGGGGATGGGGAGAGACAGAGACATCCTGAGAGAGATATAGACAAATGTCACAGAGTGAATGTCAGACACAGAGACAGATGAAGGAGCGAGAGAGACAAGAATGTATGAAGACGTGTAAATGGAGATGAGAGAAAGGAAAGAGAAGAAGAGACGTGATGAAGATGATGAGGGGAGGGAGAGGGATGCAGGGAAGAGAAATTGATGAAGGGAAAGAAATGTAAGGACAGACAACTGAGATGAAAAGCAAGGGTGAGGCATGCATGGGAGGAGGACAGAAAACGACGAGTCATCTGTGTTTCTGTTGGCATCTCAAACACCAAACACTTTGCTGCAAGTTTAAAAAACAAGATAACAGAGACTTTCGAAAAAGAAAGAAAATGACCAAGCACATTTCAGCTGTGGAGAAACAGTGAGAGAGATGGACAGATAGATGAAGGCAGGGAAGACAAGCAGACATAGATGGATAAATGAGGGGCTTGTGAGAGAGGCGAGGAGGGAGTGTATAAGATGGACAGAGATTAGGGGGAGAGTGAAACAGAAAGGATGGGGAAGAAGAAGAGAACCGGGGGAGTCGAGGAGATTAAACAAAGGCAGAAAGAGGAGGAGAAAAGTAAAAGGAGAATAAGAAGAAAAAAGTGCGAGACTGCAGGCGCAGACGTGCTTGCACAGTGCCTCTGTGATTTCAAAAATACGTTTGATGCTTTCTAAGTGCGACTATCGAAGCTCCAGTCGGACTCCCACCGGCGTTGCTATGGTTTCAGTGGCCATGTAGCCTCTCTCTGTCTGACAGCCATGTTGCAAACAGTTCTCACCATAACACCCGCATTTAGACACCATTTCACGCAAGTTCAGATTAGACGTCGTCTTTGAAAACATAAAGAAGCCACACTAATAATTAAAACAACAGAATTGTGGTTGAGGATTAAATTAGAAGACACGGTATTTGTAAAAATGAGATTTTAAAAGGCCCACGTGCTCTCCTACCAAGGCTTTATGTAACAGAGGTGTGTGGGCCTTCAGGTGGTACGTAGGAGGTTGTAGTTAGCGTTAGATAACTCCTCTCCTTGGACAGGACTCTTCAACTAGCCAGGACACAGATAGTAGGGCCTGGAGCAAAAGCAGCTGGTTGAACCATGCAAGATACTGTAGGTGCATAGGGCACTGACACGTGTTTATGAAACATAAACACCCACCTTGGCCATGAGTCTGAAATGCTCCCCTGAGGTTGGTGTTCGAAAGAGCTGAATCACTTCAAATGCACCATGATATGTGTTATTATCTGGAATAAACTTACTGCTGTGCCCTGATGAAGTAAAGCACAGTAAAGCTGCTAAAACAAAAATGAAAAGACTGTGCCTTTTGTTAAATGGTGAGACACAGACATAAAACCATAAAAATGTTTGCTAGAAAATAGTGACATTGTTTCTCTCTCTTATTAAATCTGTGCAGATAAAATGTATCCCTCAGATGAAACCACTGCCGATGGTACAAGATGCCAAACTGCACTGAAAATGCAAATCAGTGCATAAACAATGAAACAAACTATTAGTTTTAAACCTCAGCCTACACCTATTACAGCCACCATATTTTATCCACCATTAACCACATGATTACCTTTAGTCAGAAAATGGGCCACTTTTGAAAAAGACAATGTCATAGCATCAGTGAAATGACTCACAACATGATTTTCTCACTTTCAGCTGCACCAATCACATGCAATTCTCTTTCTAACAGAATGAAACAAATGTGTCTTCTGTAATTACAGAATACTGATATTGTACTTTGTATGAGTGATGTCAACTAAAGGCACCAATACTAGATGAATGTTGACCTTTTTAGTTTAGTCCGAACTAAAATAGCAGGTGCGAAACCTCCCATGGCCCACGGTCCGGACCAAACAGACGGAATTTGGTCCAACGAAAATAGGTATATATAAGCATTTTTTGGATGGTTAGGACTTTGAGACTATTTACAGGAAGTGTGGCGGTTGACGTGTAAACTGGAAACAAGCAAATGCATGGAGAAATGCATTGAAATAAGGACACGATTATAAATCTCCTGTGACAGATCATCTTTTCAAACAGACGGCCACTATAGAAACTATATATATACACTGTGTCATACATATTTGGTTTCTCCTGAAACGGAGGGACAGGAGGATTGCCTGCTGTCTTCTTCTTTCCAGTCGGCAACATTATAATGTTCGCACGAGGACGTTTAATTGCAAATTTGAACTAGCCTTCAGTATAGGCTAGTTGGTGCTGCAGGTAGTAATGCCATAATAATAATAATAATAATAATATAGTGGCAAATATGCAGATATTCTTTTTTATTCATTCAATCTTGTCAAAGATACACACTGAACTGTTTAATAAACCAATCAATGTCAAGTACAGGGAGACACAGCCCACATAGATGATGATGACAGGACGCAAGTGTTTCATGTAAAGTTCTTTAGTGCGGTCGCAGAATTGCAGTGTGAAACCAAACCAAAACTAACCGATTATTTCAAAATGTATCAAAACATGAATTTTGGTGCGGACCTTCAGGTGTGAAAGCTCCTTTAGTTTCAGATAGATGAAAATTGAAACAATTGGTAGGGTCCTATTTTATACATCAAACTGTTTTAAGTGTATAATTTAATTTTATACCTGTCATTTTTTAATCCTCTCATAGCTGCGTTTCAGCCGCAGAAGCCGTCTGTATTCAGTGGAAACCCCACTGTACACTATTAGGGACTAGTATAGTGGAGCGTTTAACAGCTTAAAACCCAGATATTTTCACCAGGAATTGGTGGAGAGAACAACGGAGCTAAAAAGAAAGTAAATGTTGAACTTGCATTCATCAGGTAGACACAAACACATATCTAAATGAATGCTAATGTTGCTCCATAACTGCTGGAGTGTACACAAGCAACTGTTAGCTAACAAGTTTGCCATCTCACAATAATTGCCGGTTTAAACACTTTACTGTTTTGGGTTAGTGCAGAATGTTCCATAGTTCCTATTTCTGTTTCACTTGAAATATTCTCACTCACTTATGCAACAGATCACTTTGTAAATTATCATTAAATGCAAGAGAATTTAGGATAACCACAGCTCCTGTTATGTGTGTGCACAGGACAGCATGCAGAATCAGGTAAACATCAACCCAGAGTCCCACTACATGATCCCTGCTGGTGGGCTGGTCAACCTCTCAGAGCTGATCGCCACCACCAAGACCACTGCAGGTAGGCAATGCACATGCATCCGTCAGTTGTGTTTAGGTGCAGTGGCGAAACTAAGAGACAAAAATGCAGAATAACCAGCAGATGGAAAGGGTTGTGATATTCAAATTTGTGCAGGTGAGAAAACCTGTTTTATCTCGAGAGACATAATCATATCTGACAAACAAGAAACACCTGGACTGGACACTGTCAGAAAAAAAATGGCAGACAGGTGTGGAACAGCAGTTAAGATTTGCCAAAATCTTATTTTGTAGAAATGAATGGAACTGGAAAAAGGACAAAGAAGCAGGCACATTCAATAAACCATATTTTTCATCCACCCATTCATTCCTTTCATTTCATACATGTTTCTCTTACTCCTGTCATAATAATAATAATAATAGAAATGTCTTTAACCATCCACAAAGTGTCTTAAAATGTCAACCTGTAAGACTTTTTTCTTTCTTTTCTTTTAGTCGTTCTTCGTGGTTTTGTAACATTCTGGCCCTGGTTCATTTTGTACAGCAGCATAATGTGGACTAGTGCGTGGCAGCCGCTGTTATCTAACTATACAAGCCAACTGTTGTCTTCAGGCAAGACAGAGGACGCTGTGGCTGCCGAGTCGGTGGAAACAACCATTCAGCATGTGGTGGGCGATGGCGGGCAGAGGGTCATTACCATAGTGACAGACCAACATGGCAACATACAGCCAGTGGCCCTGGGCCAACAGTTCATCATCACCCTGCAGGGGCAGCAGAGTGAGTGGGCAACACACAGGCTCAGGACTCTTCAATACTGATCAGGACCCAACTGAGGACAGGAATACGCTAACGTGATAAGTTTCTAAAAAGGCAAAAATATACCATAAATAAAAATAAGATGCATATCAGTTAGATTATAACAGTTCTGCAGACTTTAAACACAGACGCTGTGGAGAAGCAAAACAGAGGCACTGAAATTACATTGGGGAAGTCTCACAGTTATAGCAGCTGGGAATAGACAACCTTAAGACGACATTGCAGTTTGCATTTACTTGCATGTTGAATTCAAATGTGACCTGAATACATATTACTGTAAGTGGTAAAAAAAAGTTGCTTATTAAATGGGTTTATATGTGATGGGAAAAATGCATTAAAATCACACCCCATTTACACCTGGTATTAAAATGGGATCTGTATCTGGATACAGATCGCATTTTAAATAGGGTGTCAGTGTCTTGCGCCTATTTGACATCTTGGAGGTCTAGTAAAGCATTGTCTATTCCGCATTAATGCCTAAATATAACTAACACTATATTACAACCGTAGACTATATAAAATGAAAGAATGAACATAAAGCCCATTAAGTTATTTACAAACTTAAATTTGAATACAAGGGAAAAGGGCCAGTGGGTAATATAACAGAAAGAGTACTAAGTACTAATCTACCCTATGTCTAAAACAAAGACAAATGGAAAATAAACTGCACTCCCCAATCCAAAATAAAACACAATAGGGGCAAACACCCTTATTCTTCAGTGTGCATATGTGTGTATGAAAAGTAGGTGTGTAAACATGTGCACACAAAAGTAAACCTGGCCTAGCAACAAGCTAGCTTAGTGCCTCATAAACAGTTTACGAGCTAGTTTTACACACAAGTCTACTCCAATGAGAGACAAAAAACAAACATACAATTACGAGCTGCTCACGCAATATCGCAACCGCCCTGAATGACAGTTGACTGGTTATGACTAGCCCTCTGCGTACTTGGAGAGCTGGACAGGGTGCTCCCCCAGTGCCATGTTGTGATCCTGTGTTTTGTCAATCGCTTGTAAAGGTGCTATTTAAATATATCTTGATTGACTCATTGTGGTGGCAGCCAGGGAGGAGGATGGGTTGCCAATCACAGACGTGGGAACCACACAATGAACACTGACGTTCATGTAAAATAGATCTAACTGAACGAATACTACACACACACACACACACGTCAGCAACACAAGTAAACAAGAAAGTGTGAAATAAATCACGGCTTTGCACTGACTGTGCATTAGACCCTTCTCATACACTTTTCTGTTTTGTGGTTGCAGTGGTGGCTTTGCCAGCTAGTCAAATCACAGATGATGCGATGGTAGAGAAGCCTCGGCAGCCCATGCCCACACGCAAGAGGAAGACAAACCCTGCAGCCAATCACATCAGCCCAAAAGACAAGGTAAACTAGGAGTATTAAATCCAGGATTTGTAACTCTAAATAATACAACACCTTGACTTGTTGGTGTGAAAGTTTGTAAGTCATAAACCTGGGGATGCTTGCCATCTTTACTACATAGGAATGTGGTTTATAAGTTGGAAGGTTGCATTTTTACATGACTTGAGTCTGATTAAAGCTCATTTTAATCAACATTAAAACACTTGATACTGATATTTCTTTAGAGTGTAACATTAGTAAAGTTCTCGGTGTCTCCAGCATTTCACTTTCTCACAGCAACTAAAGAACAAAAGACATACATAACACAACAAACCATAGAGCTATTTAGTCATTATAATATCATGAGCTAAATAGAGTCACTATGGACAAAAACCTTTTGTTTGTTGTAAAAGATGAACCAATTGCGATCACTGCATTTATGAAAAAATGATGGTGACCCACCAAAATCTACAAAAGCAAAGTAAAATTTAATATGATGATTTAACCACAAATAACTTCATTTTATTTCCAGAAGGTCAAAGAAAGTTGCGAGCAGCTGGAGCGGCAGCTGCAGGAAGCCAAACTTAAAGCCCAAGAGTACCAACAGCAGCTCCTGCAGAAGGTGCAGGAGGCCGAGCAGTATCGCCTCAAACTGGAGCAGGCCATAGCCACCAGTAACAACAGCATCAACAATGCCACTACTGCGACCTGCGTTACCTTAAACAGTGGAGCTACATTGAAGCAGGAGGAGGTGGAGGTGATGATAGAGCAGCAGCTAGGGATGGAAGAGCTGAAAGAAGGGAAGATGAAAGACACGGAGGAGGAGGGGGAGGTCATCAGTGAACCAGAAAATGAAACTTTTGTGAATGAGGGCGAGCTGGATGTGGAGGTTGATGGTGCAGAGGAACCGCACAAGTCTTCCAAATCTTCCCATCGGCGAGGCAGACGGAGAGGCAGAGGCAGAGGGGGAAGCAGACAAAATGGGTCAAATGGCAAATTTAAGTGACAACGTTTAATCCTGCTGTTAAGTATGACAACAAACTGTGAAATCATCTGTGCATTGGTGACTAGATTATATTTATATCTCTTTATTAGACACTGAACAGTAGAGGTACAACAAGAAATGAGAGGAGAGAGACACGGGAACGACATGCAACGGAGGCCTTTGAACTGAAGATGTGGCGGTTTGTAGCGGCCATCCTGTGCATTACAGGAAACCCTACCGGACTTAATTTCATAATGGAAATTATAGTGGGAAAAAAAATAATCAATCATCACCCCGATTCCTTTACATTTTCTATCCATTATTATGTGTTTACAGCATTTCTTCTGATGAGGGTCCTCAAACTGTGAGGTGTAACACGGTGAATGTGCCTCACTGGGGGTGCACAGTACGGTCAAAGATAATCATGAAGCAATTACAGTAAAAGCACTTCATGCTCTCTTATCCAGGTTGACCTACAGTGAGCAGATAGGAACTCTTTTGTGCTCAAGGACACTTCAACAGAATGCATGCAGTTGATGGGCACCTTATCTTTTCTGGGAATCAAACCTGTGACCTTTATGTTTTTGGAGCAGTCTCTTTATCTACTCAGCCACCATCTGACCCAGTTCTACTGCTGTGTAATATTATGGTTTTTATTACAACAGACAGTTTTGAGGGTTTTTGGAGGGAAAAAAACAAAATGGTAACGCCAATTAGTCCACTAGAACAAATTAGGAGTAGGCCAAATCTTTCTCTTAATTTGATTGCTTTTCTTAATTTAATCATACAGTCCTCCCTCTCATTATTTAAACTGTCAGGGAACATTTGTTTTCATGTTTGCACTTAAGAGCTTTATTCAAGCAGTAGCGAAAAATCTGACTTTGAAGTCTTTTTAAGGTCAAACTTGGACAACCTTTACAGAGAAACAAGAAAATGCCTCAGAGACTAAAACGACTGATACATCATCATCTGAAGACACTGCTAGTTTCTTAAAGGGGCACACCACTGATTTTATTTAAAAAAAATAATTTAATAGGTGTGGGAAGAACTACTTAGCCTGTGAAAACATGTATACACTGTTGTCATCAGTATAATCTCTGATTTTGGTCCTATCTTTCAGAATTTTATATTATAATAATAGTGTTGATCGCCGGAGCACTGAATCATTCAGTGGAGGTGTCTCACAGTAAGTACTAGGACTGCCATTTTTTATTAATGACCAAAGATTTCATGTGCACACTGTGAAGGAGCCTCAAATGTCAGGATAACTAAGTCTCTGTTGCTTTAATTTTGACCATTTTTAATCTGTCTTGTGAGTCCCCCAACTTTATGGAGGCGCGTTATTAAATCGCTGAATTTCTCTTATAAGAATGTTTTATTTTTTGACCAAAATTTGTAAAATGTAATTTTGTTATTGAGGCAATAAAGGGCACCCAAAAAATAATTTATTCTGTAATTCCAGTGCATTCCTTCCAGTGTTAAGACTCTTAGGTTGAATTACAAGCCAGATTTTCTGTGTGAATCTAGAAGGTTAATTTACTTGTTCTTATTAAATTTTGTTGAGTGGGTTCGTGGTTATGTTTTTTAACGTGTAAGAGTAAGAAACTACATGTTTTGGAAATAAAATGTAAATAATTTTTAAAAAAAGTGAAATAGTTTTACATCAAGAATATTTTAAAAAGAAAATTGAATATTTTACATTTAAATAAAACTGCTCTTTTTTACTTCCAGTTGGCACTGTATGTCTATGTATAAAGATCCAAACACTTACTAGTTATTGATTGCTATGTGCATGTAAAATTATGCAAGAATTTATGTAAATTCTCCACATTTTCTTTTTCACTGTAGCCAGTGGAAGCATTTATCCTCCAGCTGCTCTAGTGTAGCTCTCTAGTGGTCACCAGTAATGACTGTTATTATACTGGGCAGCTCCCAGTGGCCAACAGTCGGACACTGTGGTGAAAAATATCGCTGCACTTTGCTCTTTGTTCATAAAACCCTTGAAAATGTGGGAGTGCTGTCATCTGATGTGTGTTCTTGAAAAGCTGTCTTCCTCTGATGTCCTTTGAGGGCTAAAGCAGATTGTGGCTGACATGAATCTGACAGACCAGCTCCAGACTTTCAACAAGACGTAGGAGATGGGATGACATCGCTCCTGTTTTACCCTCCTCACACAGTCTCTTTACTTTTCACTGAACTGATTTCAGATAAAAACACTTCATGGCCTGGGTCCTTGCTATGTTACAGAGCGTTGAAGGCTGTATGAGCACTCATATAGCCTGACATCACCTTGCAGGGGCCCTCAGGCTGTCCCAGAGAGACCAGGAGTGACAGCACCTCATCAGTTGGAGCCCCAAGGCTCCGAACGACCTGCCTGAGAAGAAATGCTAGTTGAATCAGTGTCAACTTTAGAATCACCTCTCAAAATGCAGCCATCCCTGACTTTATTTTCTCTCCCTTGTTTTATTTTTATCATAGGGATTTAAAAATACCCCCTACAAAACAAAAACTTCCATTGTGATGCCTGCTCTGTTTAGTTTTTGTCGAGACAATCACAGCAAGGTGTTATATATTTTCAGCCATGCTAGCAGCTCTAGAGATGGCAGCGTCCATCTGTCGGTCCCCCATTGAAATATCTCAAAAACTATTTGATGGATTGCTATGACATTTTGTTTGGACATTCAAGATCCCCAGAAGATGAGTCCTACTGACTTTCATGATCCCTTCACTTTTCCTCTACCATGAGAGTGACATTAATGGTTTTGAGTGAAATTTTATGACAACTATTGAATGGATTGCCATGAAATTCATCTTCCACTCAGGATGAAATGTAATCACTTTGCTGATCCCTCAACTTTCCATATAGCACCATTATCAGGGGCCGGTTTCACAAAGACAGTCTTTGTCTATGGTTCAGATTTAACTAACAATCAGACTTTAAATAATGTCTAAATACATTCATTGCACCAAGCTCTTGACTATCTTAAGTAGGACCACCATACCATGAATTCTGGGTAAATTGAGACTTTTTTTAAATTAAAAATCATGGCTGATCGAGAAAACATACCAAACCATTCGGCTCCCTTTACTCCAAGGTAAATTTATTTTCCTTCTGGGAGAATTCACTATACAGTGAAACAATAAAAACATCCAGTAGCATAAAATGTCAATGCAGTTCAGACCTGTAGCAGAGCTGAGCTGCTGTGGCTTCACTCGTTAGTCAGGCTCAGAATTGCTTTTTGGACAGACAAAATCAACTGACAATGTCCTCACTGCTGTATATTCCCAACAAGTCACTGTTGTCTCTTCTTTTCTCATCATAACGTCACAATATCGATGGGGAAACTACAAATTATGAGTTATGTTATGGTCTTTTTTTTTGTCATTTGGTGCCATTGGTCAGCAGTTATCACTGATTCTCAGCATAGAAATATAGCTTGGCCAAGTTTAAGACTTAGAGTTAAATTAAGACTAGCTGAAAACTAAAATCTCTGTGAAACCAGCTCCAAGTCTAAAGTTTTAATTGTCTTAAAATTTGGTTTATGACCAAATACCTGCAAAACGAATGACATTCCCACCAGCCTCAGCTGTACTTTGTGACTGTGCTAATTAGCAAATGTTAGCATACCAATACACTAGACTAAGATGGTGAACATAACACCTGCTAAACACCAGCATGTTAGCATTGTCATTGTGAGCATGTTAGCATCATGATGATAGTATTTAGCTGAAAGCACAGCTGTGTCTAAGTACAGCCTTGCAAAGCTGCTAGCAGGCCAGTTCTTGTCACTGACAACTCACCTGATGCTTATTTTTACCAATGAAGATCTTTAATTACAGTCATTTGTAGCATTCCTGTCATTTTGTTGTACATTCATAGGGCACATCATGCTCTATAAATCTATGGATGGCCTCAAAAATCAACATTAAGTTTTATCAACAACACCTCTTCTTCATAGTTAGAGTAGTGTATCCTGCAATTTAATGTGTATGCAATCATAATTTTGTGTCACATCATTGTGCCCATTAGGTGTCTAATCTGCCATTCTCTTTGACATGTTTTACTCTATTTAGAGCTGCAACTAATGATTATTTACATTATTGGTTAATCTCTAAATTCATTTTACGATTAACCACTTATTTGCTTAAGTTTATAAAAAGTCTGTGAATTTATTTAATTTGCAGTGATACAAAATAAGCAGCAAATCCTCATATCTAAAAAACTGGAACCGGCAAATGTTTTGCATTTCTATCCTTATGAATGATTAATTATCAGAATTGTTGTTGATTAATTTAATAATCAACTATTTGTTTAAGCACTATTTTCTTTGTGTGACAACCTTTTATAGTGAACAGGGCACTCGAACACAAAGACACAAAGCAATCTAATATTTCTCTGAAAGCTGCAGACCTGAAGCATTTTTGAATAATGCTGGCGATCATCCTTTCTCTGGTGCTAATGTTCCCTGTAGCCTTACACATTTCATCAGTGAAATAGGTGACAAATTATTGTGAACATCAACGGCTCTTGGGAATAAGAGGAATTGCTGCAAAATCAATTATACAATATCAGTACTTCCTCCCTTATGTCCTCTTGCTCAGCTATTCACATTCACTGGGAACTGTCCCTTCAAACCTGTTCATAGACCATTAAATTAAGTGGAAGCTGAATAGTGAAATGGGGCATTTGGAGAGGGAATAAATTCAGCACAAGGCGTCGTGCACAGCAGAGAATGAAAATAATTTAATTATCAGTTGCTTTCTTTAATATGAGTCATGTTGCATAAAGCATGACTGTGATATTGATCCATAATGGTTAATGTTCCCCGCCGCCGCTCCCACTTGCAGTGTAAAGGCATTTTTAGATTGGATTATAATCTTTGTTTGGCACGAGCTAATGAGATTTTAGAAAACGAAAATGAAGGCTTCCATTCCAAAATGATTTGTTTCTATTTTGGGTATCGCTTAAAACAAGCAAAGGTTTTAGGAGGGCTGATAACTTTTATGGTGCTTAACTTTAATGGAGTCATTCTTTTCAAATGATTGATGTCTAATCACTCCTCAGAAATGTTTCCTACATCCCAGAAGATTTTGTGTCCTCCTCCTGCCAGCATGCATTGTGCAAGAGCAGGTTTCTGTATGAACAAATGTTCATAAAGGTTTAGTTCTGCTTTCATATCGCAGCAGTTATCAGCCGAGGATGGCATCCCCACCACTATTTTGACTTTCAGAAATGAGCAAACAGTGAAAAGGCTTTAGTAAAGACGTAGGTTGTCTCTTACATAATAATCCAAAAAGCACAGACTGCACATTTCTCCTCTGTGGGATCAGCTCACATTTAAAATTCTGATCCGCTTCAGCTCCCGGCCCTCCCTAAAAAAAACAACAAAACCTGTGGATGTGTGATATCAGCAGAATTATTAAGCAACACGCAACAGATGCACATATTCATTTGCAAGCAAAATTCATAGGTCGATCTATCCACGTCTTGCTTCAATGTGAGAAATGATGCAGGTTTTTCAGGGAGGTGTGCAGAGGATGATTGCATATAAACATATTCAGTGTTGGTGTCAGAGAGAAGATTGTTATTCTGCGTGGTGTTCTGGAGGGTCTCGGCTCAAAGAGCAGCCTGGGCCTGGAGCCTGGAGACTAGTGTGTGTGTGTGAATGTGTGTGTGTGTAGCCAGACAAAGCGTCTGGGTTCACAGAAAACCAATCGAGACACCTGCCGGCTACCACTGCCAGCCACTGATAAAACGGGGAAAAGAATGGATTGGGCCACCAGCACATATGGCCACCTTGAAAAGGGCAGGGTGGCTTGGAAGAACTGGTTTCTCATCTGTTTTTTTTGTTTCTCCTTAACATCTGCCACTTTTACCGTCCAGTGAATAAACCTAATGAAAAAACACACACTAAAAGGCAGATGTGCACTCTGATCATTTTTATTACAAAACGAACGGCGGCTCCAGGCGAAAAACAGATCAAAACAAAGGGCTCCAGAACAGACAGGAAATAGCTGCTTGAGCAGCTGACCCACAGCTACAACATCAGGATTAAAGCACTTCACCATTTATCATGCACGGAGAGGATACTCTGCAAGAAATACATGCGGGGAAAAAACCCAAAACACATCACCTCAGCACAACGTCGCAACATTTGCGATAGGTAGGAAAAGGCCACAGCAGATCACAAGAACATCACATGTCGTCGAAAGGGTCAGAGTTCACTTCCTGTCCCGACAGGAACAAGAGCAGGGAAGGTTTTTTTTCTTTTTAGCAGGTTGTATGACATCTCCGTGAAGTGCAAAGACACAGTCGCATCAGTGACTAGCTGATTTCCAGTGTCTCCGCTACCTACGATACTGTAAACAATCTACACTATAAGGCGCACAGTTGAAAAATTGCCCAACAAAAGAGCCACAACATCAGTTCATAAAGGGTTTGATGTGAAAATGCATCATCGTCTTCATCATCAACACTCTGCATCTCTGGCATACCAACTGTCAATATACCAACTGCAGGCAGTAAAATGCTGTTTCTTTAAATGGGCGCAACACACAAAAAAATACATTTGAAGACAAAAATGTGAACCCATTTCCTTTCTTTTTCCTAAAACATCAATCTAAACAGTTTTTCTTTTTTCAAATTAGGCACACGGTACAGCACAGTAAACGTTTTTTTCTTCAATACCTCTTTTGGTTGTTGACATCTAAAGACGTGGACACCTTAGGTCCCTCCAAGACAGAAAGGACAACTTCTTCTTTATCGCACACACAGAACAGTTATAGTTAGCTCACTGCTGGCAACTATCTGTCCACACCTTTTCAAAACATTAAAGGGAGAACTTCCACTACATTGTCATTCTTTGTGAATATTTAACCTGCTTTATGACCTTGATACCAGTCTTACCTAACTGTCTAAAAGGTAACGACCAGATCAGAATTCTTACAAAGACATAAGGCATTGAATTCCTCTTCGCCTAAACCGAACCACCTAAAATCAGTCATACAAAGTCTTTTGGACCTGTCATGTCTGTCCACAAATTTAGACAAAATACGCTAAAAAAAAACCCAAACTCAAAAACCTCAACTATTTACTCTGCAAAGTACTTTTTCACTAACTATTTTAACACTGATTGTCTACATTATCAATAAAAATCTAAGGAAGTAAACATGATAAGATGTAAACACTGTTGTTATCCAACTGCCTTGGATAACAAAAGATATTCGACCCTGTGTGAGAGATGTAAGAAAATGCTAAGACTGCCACACGTGAGATGGAGGAGAAACGAGGTAGTCCACAAGAGAACTGATGGCAGGGAAATGGAGATATGGGTAACCATAACTGGCTCTGGTGCATCACTTGGACTGAGGGTCATGGTAGCTTATGGTTTGATCAGTAATCTTACAGCATAGTTCTGGTTGTCTTGTTATAGTTGAGAATTTTCTGATTTGGCAGGGAGAAGCTGTTGAACTCTGATTAGCGTTCATTTCGACGACAGTCCGCCATTGAAATTCTTTTCCGTCTGAACTTTCAGAAGATTTTCTGAAAGCTGTTGTTTTCCTGGTGAATTAGCAGTCATTTGTTCCTAGGGCCAAAGTGCTCTTTAAGCATCAAATAAGTCTTTTATTTCTTTATTTTATTTTTTATTTTCTAATTTGTGCACCCTCACTGAGGGCTCCTCAGACGATGCGGTAATCGAATGTGTCCTTCTCTGTGTGGTCTGTCCAGTTGGATGAGGGCATGCTGCGGTAGGGGTCCAGCAGGATGCGGAAACAGCGCACGATGAGCAGGGCCAGGAAGATGAAAAGCAGCAGCACAAAGACAAATGCTGCCTTCTGCTCCAGCGTCAGGTAGGAAGGCACGTGATGGCCACCGCCCGACGAGGACAGCGTGCTGCTGAAGAGGCCCTCAGCCATCCTGGGCACATCCATGCTTGATCGTCTCGTCTCCAGCTCTTTGTCGGTTGCTTAAAGATTTTAGAGGGGAAGATGGGCTCTACGGATAAGACCTGTGAGAGAATCCAAACAAATGGATTATACTGGAGATCGTGTCCTCTGTGGTGTGACAAATGAGACAGCAAACCAATATATCAACTCAATGTAATAGTAGAAACAGAAAAAATCTCAAATCTCAAGACAAGAGGAACAAAACCAAAACCGTCTCAGGAACAAAGTGGCTCTCAGATTAGTGTTTTTTTTGGAAATCTAGGCAAAAAATCCTCTCTGTGAGTAAAGCAAGCTCAGGGGACTCCTTTGGCCTTGAATTTCTGCAGCTCCGGGTTTTGAATTGGCAATTTGGAGTTTTGGTTATATAACATTTATTGGAGGAAACACTAGATATGTTACTGGCTTTATAAACCAAAGCCTGCTGTTCTGAAATTCCCAACCCTATCTCTAATAAATTATATTCAAATAGCAATCTGGACCCACAATTTATAGTCAGTGCCACCATTTAGTTTTAAACATTGTCATCCATGAGAAGAAATTTCTCTTCTCAGACAAGGTTACAAGAATGAAGAATGCACACAAACAACCTAAAGTGGGCAACTGTCGCAGGGCCCCAGGTTACGAGCACATGTCACTAAAGTTAAGCATGATATGAGGAGTGGTTTAACATGGGTCCTGCTTCATTTCCTAATCTTGATGCTCTGTCGTGTACCTCTGCCCGGTGCCAAAAATCTAATGTGTGATTACATGGTGCAGAGTATATTGTTATTATAAGTACTTTGTGTTTAAGAATAGGGCTAGAGATATTCTACATCTGTCTTCTCATTAAAAGCATAAAAGCAACAATGATTTTCTCCTACTTACAAGTATTGACTGCTTATCTTCCTCTGTGCCATAGAGCTCCATTGTTGTCTAAAAACTATTAAAAACACAAAAATGAGCCACACTGTTGCACTTGAGTGACACACTGTAGTTTACTCAATCTCACAGACACAACCCGTTTGCTGGAAATATTCACCAAATGTGGATTAATGCACTCTATTAGTGAGCGTGTTTGAAAAATGAAGTGATATTTGTGAGATGTTTTTAAACATGTACAGGAACCAGGGAGTTTGGTTTTGAATGCTGCAGACAGATTTGGGAAGTGAGACATTTTTTGGAAACACCTCATTGGTTTTAGTTTTTAATGGGATTTGTTGACGATAGGAAAAATATGCAAATATGCAATGTCCATGCAGTCAGGAAAATGGGGAGTTGACCAGCGGCTCATTTTTGCTTTGGGGACCTGTGGCAGGGTACTCCAGCCAAAAATAGTCTTTCACATTTCAAAGTACAAGTTTGCTACTTTTGCCACAATTGACAAATGGAATAAAAATTAACCGGTAATTCCAACAACTTGGGTTCAACTCTCTCAGCTCCTATTGGGCTAAGGTTAGTCTAGGCTCTGACATCATTACTCCTGCAACGACACAACAAGCTCATCTCAACAGAGATTTTAGAGTGACAAATTACTCCCACACGACAGACCCTACAGGTGAATATGTTTAGTCGCCCAGATCTACACATTAGCATTAAACACAATCTTGTCATGAAAACAAACCAATCACCATCAAAATGTGCTCAAATAGAGTTTGAACAGGAGGAGCAGCTTGCAGCTTTCTGTGCGGATCATTTGTTCTGGCAAAAAGAGGCCAAATACGTTGAATTTGGAGAAGACTGTCAGATTGTCTGTTCTATAAACAGAGTAAAATCCAAAAACAGCCAGCAGGACTGTTTATTTATTTATAATATTTTTTTCACACTGCAGGAGCACTACAGACAACATTGTTTATTTAAAACATAGATTTGTGAAATTGCTGAGACATCTGTTGTTTTTCCTGCTGAAAGGGAATTTCTTTCACATATTATTTCTGTAGCTTTGGACATGAATCCTATTTGTTCACAAACTTAATTGCTGAATTCTGAGGACCATGTTACATCGCAACAACAAAATCTATCATGAGCAGTCAGATGCAGTTATTTAAAAAGTTTCCCAAACTTTCTGGCTAGTGACTCAAACTTCAAATGATGGTTATATGAATCACTTTTCTGAACCAAATGATCTGGATATGAAGTTGAGGTAAATGTACCCAAACGTCCTTTACAACTGTCCATTGTACTGACAAAATGCGAACGCATATAATTATGGTCAGTGCAGATGGTTGAAGTTGAAACAGAAAGTATCATTACCATTATAAGTTCCATTTTTACCTCCAAATGGGATAATTATAAGGAGTAATTATAATTTATTGACAACAACTCTGATTGGCTGACTTCTTGTGGTATTTGTTCTAATGGACTGAATTTTACAACCAAAAAGGAAATACAGCCAAAATTAAGAAAAAAAAGACCCAGCTTGCGTAGTTTGGTCCTGGCTTTTTTGTAAGCTGAAAAACTTTGTTTATTTGGCTCCACCAATCATTTTCAGATCAATTAAATCATTATCGGAGTATCAATACTCTGTCTGATAAATGTTTTCATAACCCAAACTCCAATCTTTTTCGGGTTTTGTCCTTTTCGGTCATGCTTCTGTAAGCGTGATGAGCCGTCACAGAGACTGAAGAACACTTGAGAAGGGTAGTGGATGTTATGAGACTTGAAGTGACAAGACAGGCAGGGGAGCTGTCTCTTTCTGC
>JAPMOB010238292.1:0-13934 GCA_029875015.1 Lepomis gibbosus
ACACACACACACACACACACACACACACACACACACACACACACACACACACACACACACACACACACACACACACGGAGCATAAGGATAGGCATTCATCTTTGTTTTCCAAGTGGCAATGATGATTATATCTCTCATTTCCTTTTGGAAACTATTCTTTAGATGTCAAATGCTCAAATACAGGGTTTCAAGAAATTCCTGTTTTATGTCATTATGGTCACATTATGTAAAGCCTGACACGTTTAACAACAAACCAGGGTGCAAATGGATGAATAAATGTGCTGATATGAAACAAATCTGCCTAACTTACCAGATTAAAATGATGATTAATATATTAACATGATAATACTTTTTATTATCTAAGTTGTAAATTATGGCTACATACTGAAGATTATGTGATATCATGCTGAAAATCTGTGGCTAAAGCTGTAAGTCCAAGGCAAGCAATCTGCATCCTCATCAGTTGATGATCTATGACATGGAAATAAACATCATTGTTCTTGTGTTGTGGTGAACGGTAATTAGACCTAGTATTATTAATATCATATGGAAAATCTAAGTGGTGGAAGAAGCATACAGGCCATTTACTTATGTAAAAGTAGCAATACCACACTATTGAAAATTCTTGTTGGCATGTCAGTGTAATAATCCTCGCTCTGCTGCAGAACAAGCTCTGCAGGTTCAACACAAACTTTCTGTCTGACAGGAGGCGGCCTGTGAAGCTTGGAAAACACGGCTCAAACTCCTGGTTTGAGACGTCTCAGCACTCTTAGACAGTAGAGAGGGTTGTGGATTTCAGGAATAACCCAGCCCCACCTGTTCCGATCAACCTGTGTGCCTCCTTAGTTCACACTGTGGAGTCCTGCCCTGACTTCAAGAGAAGCTCCATCACAAACAAAACACTTACCCCACATAGACACTACACATCACATTAACCTACAGTCTGTCTCATCATATGTCTCAGTGCATAACATTAATGCACATCTTTTGGATTACTATCTCTGTACAGCGCGTGTATTCTTCATACTTCATACAGGGAACTGTTGCACATTCCTTGGTTAATGTTCTGTGCTTTCCTGCAAACTGTATAGTTCTTTCATTCTAAAAACAGATATATTGGACATGTTTTCATATCTTATTGTTCATTTTCCTTTTATGTTTCTTAACTTTTGCAACACTTGCTTTTCATTTTTATTTTAACTTACCGTTTTAATAAAACAATACCCAGGTAAATTCCTTGTATGTAAAAACTTGGAAATAAACTTGGTTCTGAACTTCCTCTTCACAAGAGAAACAGAAGTCCTAAGCCTGTAAACTGAGGTCAGATACTCACTGTAGAGCCATTAAGTTATGTTTTGTAGAAGGCAGACCGAAAAGTCGACTCAGAACACAACAGCCATGAGATAAAAGTTGGAAGTATTTATTCAACACTGTGTAGAGAAGAATCCAAGGCAGGTGGGGTTGGTGTGAACAAGGGGCAGGCAGGTGAGCAATGGTGGAATCTGGAATCCATGACGACATAGCAGCTGGTACAGGTGGTCTCATAGATGAACATAAGAAAACTACTTGAATCACTTGGCACAAAGTTGGCTGAGGTACCCTAACACTGTTGGATAGGAATTATGTGGCCGTGAGCTTCAGGAAGCCAGGAGTATTTGAGTTGGATGGTTGACTTTCCGCAGGTGTGCAGCTCCGCCATGTGCCCAGAACAAGATTTCACCCATACAGACAGGAGGTAAAACACCCAGATCCACAGCACTGGCTGTGACACATATAATCTAAACTATATTGTACCCCCTAACTCTGTAGATGACTGATAACACAGATGCTCTTTGAATTCTTGATGGAGCATCTGTGAGCTAAACTGTAGAATTTCATGTCTTTGATGCTGGTGCGGAGTAGAGACAGAGGTCAGAAGGCCTGACTGCAGAACAGCTACTCAGAAAAAGGAGAGCCTGTCAATGACACAGACTATTACTTGAAATGCATCCTAACAGAGACGTACACTACCTGCATTTTACACATTAATCAGGAGCTTGGCCTGGCCTCTACAAAATCAGAGTGATCTGACACATTTGACAGATCATCATATTGTAATTCCAAGCTTTCACATTCTTACACATACACATACTGTATGCGGTTAGCCCACACTCAGTCTATTTCTATCCATATGCAGGAGGAGATCACACAGGGCCGCAAAGGACAAGACATGACTGACAGGGAAACAGATGCCTGCCACTGTGGCAACCGCTGACACGGCCAAAAATAATCCTGGAGGAACAGACAGAAATTCACCCCAAAAAAGTCCCATAGATACAAGTGGCAGGGAAATTATAAGGTCTTAAATGAGGACCAGATACATGATGCAGGACAGGAGAGAAGAGGAGTGTCTGGAGCTGGAGTTTTCTGGAGCCCACGCTGGAAAAAGCAGTGCCACATGACAGAAAAAACAAACAAACAAAAGCCAAGTGAAAGGGGGAGAAATCAGGGGAAAAAGCTGACATATTCCTGAGGTAACAGCTTGCTCCTCTTAAGGCGTCAGTGATGTGTTTGACTGTTCAGTAAATAGGCCCTATGTCTGATTAGAAACAGCATGCATCCACATTCTCAGCCAGCGCTACACCCATCCTTGAAGGCAAAGGGTCTCCCATGGGTAACTGTGGCCAAGGGCGCCAGATTCATTTCAGAAGTGGTGGTGGTGTGTGTGTGTGTTAGTGTGTGTAGTGGTAGATAGACCAGAGACTTCACATAAACAAGTACCAATTCACGGGAACTTTCACATGAACAAGTAGCCTACTAATTTGTGTAACGTTAGCAACAAAGCCAGCTGAGCTAGCGTTGCAATATAACGTCCCACAAAAAGTTATGTGAAAACATTGTTTTCAACATAAAATAATATAACCACATTAAAAATACAGTTGCAATTCAGTTAAGTTCAGAGAGAGAAGGAGATGACGTTTCACTCACCCTCTTTGAAAAGGAAGGCCATTCTCCTGTCTGTCATGGTGGCGAAGTGATCAATAACCAAGTTATAGCATTTCCCACTGGCTTTTAGGTCCTTCACAACAGTTAATTGAAGTTTGGCGCTACCAGTTAGCCACTCTGCACGGATATAGTTTTCCGCTTTGAACGTCTGAAACCCCTTTTTCCTCTCCAGGTGCAGCTCGTGTTTTGGCGTTGGTCTTCCATCAGATTTAATCTTACATTGCTGCTGTAGTGGTTGTTTAGTAAAACCATAAAAACTCTTCCACCCTCCATAACTGCATCAGCTAAAGTTGCTAACAGCTCCCATTATTTCATCTGAATAATGTTGATCGCATGCTGTGAAACTAAAAACATTGTGTTTTTATTAAATTGATAAATAGAGTCTCATAAAAACAAGCCTTGGCCTCTGGGAGAAAACGCTGCTGCTTCCAAGGAGATGTGTACCAACTAATGACAAAATGCTGACAATAAATGCAAAGGTGACTTTCATAACTGAGAGCCCCACTTGATTTGGCTAACAGACTGCTGCAGCATCATTTGAGCTCTGGCTGAATTTTTGAATGCATTTTTGCATGGAATGATGATTTCCATCACTCTATGAAGGTATCGCTTCATGGCCAGTAGCAATGACTGTAGCGGCCTATAACTCTTTCAGCATACCTATGGCATGCGAGTACTGTAGTAAGGTAGACCTGAAACAGGACAAAGTTGACAGCCATGCTCGCAGCTCTAAGTCTGTACCAAGGCACAGCAGTGCTTTGAGCTGAATGCTAACATCCGCTAACATCAGCTTTGGATCGTAGTGTAGATCCAAATTGAAAATGTTTTTCAGTAGATTAGCCTAAACATTTGCATTTACAGTAACATCACTGAATATTGCAGATATTTTGGAATTGTGATACAGAGTTATGTTACCTTCTGAGTTCAATATTGTCTGCATAGGTTCAGTATATTTTTGCAGTCCACTAGTTTGATGCCATTAACTTGTCAAATGGTCTCTACTCTGGTTCTGCTCATGCCGTGTTCCCAGGACAGAAGGCTTGGGGGATAGATTCATCTCAGTGTGGTCTCTAAATCTTTCAATCTATTTCCATCCTTGGCCAGAAACCCCAACTGCTTATATTTCCAGCTGCAACCAGATATGTTGTATTGCTTTTGGGAAACAAACAACAGACTGGCTTGACAGGCCCTGGTAACTCAACAACCCATCTGGGGGAGAGACATTATGAGAAAGGGAGACAGCGCGGGAGAGACCGCTAAGGGCTTCAGACAGTTGGTTTAGCATGCCGTAAATAAGCACATCGTCTGTCAACACAGTGGCACAGTGCAATGAGCTGCGGTGTGCCGGGGTGTAACACTGTTCAGATTTAAAAGCATCTGTAGCCACCACCAACAATGCAAACTACATTTTCAGAGTGACAGAAAGAGAAGCGTGCATGCTGAGAGAAACACATCAACAGACGAAATAGCAGAAAACAAAAGACAGGAACCACATCAGCCACTTTAGAAAAAGCCTCTCAGCCCACATGTCTTTCCACCAATCCAATCTAAAATGTCATGTGTTTCACACATGGAAACAAATAGGAGTGCGAGAGCAGAGTAATCAGGTAGCCAGCTGGAGTGTCAAACATGAACAGCATATACAACAACTCAGGGACCTTCACCATGCAATTGCGGAAACAGTGCGGTTATGTTTCTTCACTAGCTCTACATCACACTGCGCGGATGACAGTGCAATTACCCTCCAAAGTACAGTGCATGAAATTTCCCAGCAACCTCAAATCACTGACACACTAACATTTAGGCCAAGTACAGGCCGCCAAAATCGCATATTACATCTTTTAATGATATCATCAAGGGTGTCTATTTTACAATGTGAAGTCTTCTATCAGAAGAGGGTGAAAATATTTTAAAATGAGTTATTTGAAGCACAAATAAAAAAAAACAATAGGTGCTTAACAGTGGACTAAATACAATGTATGTAGATGTAGACATAGCCCCTTAAAACCAAACCTGGCTTCATGTGTGTTACAATGACTGAAAGAGCAAAATCACAGTGAGATAATTACTTGTAAGGATTTCGTCATCCCCTTTCTTTGAGGCACTGATGCTCAACCTGCCCCGGTTGAAATATGGTGTATGGTGGCTTCCACACATCTTGTATCGCCGATCTTTGAGTAGAGCATAGCAACAAAAACTTAGGCCCCTTAGACAGAGCAGGGCTGAGTAACATCAAGTAATGTAACGAGGATTTCAACAAAATACTTCGGCTGTTGGTTTACCAGTCAGTAACAAGAAATGAATCATTTATGTACTAGTCAGGCACTTTGCCCAACACTGCTGCCAAAAATGTTCATCTGATTATGTGTATTTCATGCTTTGGCACGCTATAAGTTATTAGTAATGCAAATCTTTCTTGAGATGTTCCCAGCAACTGTTTGTCTGTTACAGTGAAATGCATAGGTCCATTCAGGGACTTTCAACGTGAGAGTTAAACATTGCAGAGTGGTCACTTCAATTATATAAGTTTATAGGCTATAAGTTACTGAGGGGGAAATAAAGCTTCTAATCTGACACAGCTCTAATCCAATAAAAACATAAAACTCTTAACTGAAGAAAAATCAAGCATTTTGAAAATTTGCTCTTGCACTATCCACCTGCACAGAATATCTCAGCTATTTTATTGCATCCTGCTGTACTTTAAAAAAAATATATCTCACCATTTCCTTTCCCCTTTTTGCTTTCAGTCTTGTGTACATTACTGTCAAAATTTGGCAGGGAATCTGCTATCTCTTGACAGATCAGGTCAAGCACTATGTCCAGGAGTGCCTCTCATTTACTCCCCTGTAATGTACACTTGCTTGTGACATAGTGTGAGTATTTAATTGGTTTGAATGTGGAGACTACAAGTGCTAGGTCACTCGCCTGTCAGCTCAGACCACATCAAAACCCAGTATTGTTAGCCCACAGTATACCAACCCACTATGGTACGGGCCAACCGCAACCTTTTCTGTTCTTTACAGTTCTTCTCAGATTCAATCTCTTTCCTGGTAGGACTCTTGTTTCAGTGTGCTGTGTGGGGTGTCACTTTCATTATCCCCAACAGTTTCTACTCATGTAGATTAGGTAGATTGCAAAGCTGGTCTAGGTTTAATAGTACTAGATTTAATGGTGCTGGTATTAGAGAAAGTCCTTGTCAGGATCAATAGATTTCCTTGCAATTTACCCTGTGATACTATTACATTTCAGCAAGATACTTTAAACTGTCAAAACAAAGTGTATCTCTTTTAATATTGTAGCACTAATACCATAAAATATATATTTTTTAAATGAACTGTCAGCATACTCACAACTAAGCAACGCAGACATTTATAATCCCCATGAGAATATTGAGTGGTTATTAAGGTGATGTTTTATTTAAGCCACAAAAGCTGGCAAGAGCTGTGAGAAGCCTTATTATGCTTGGCGGAGTGTGAATATCTGTGTAGTGGGCTGGCTGTGTGTCTGTTGGTGCATTCCAGCAAACTATCCAGGTGTTAGCCAGCCACCAGAATGGAAAAGGCTGCTGAGGACCACCTGCCCACCACGATTAGGATTACTCACTTGCTTTAACAGTGAAGTGTGTGCAACCTGTTACTTCTATACAACAGATTTAATTATATGCTAGTTTAATTGACTAGTTGTTAACACTGTTTCAATTAGGAAGAATTTAGTAAAGCAAAAATGCTGCCTTCAAATGCTGTCAGAAATATTCAAATTATAAGGTGGATTACCCAGGAAAGTCCATGCTTACGAAAAAAATTATATGTCAAACCTAATTTTTGGCACTTTCTACTGGATAGTCAAAGTAAACATTGCAACCCATGCAGAACACATCTACATGTCCTACACAACACACCTTAATCCTTGTTTTTATTAAGCTACAGTCTGTATTTTTTTATATCTTGTGCAATTGTTTTCATTTGTTCTTAGTTTTGCCAAAGGTTTATTCACGTGCATTTTTATATTGTTTTTGATACAATGTGATGAAAGCATAATGTTGTTTGTAACCCTAAGAGAAAACATGCCCACATTTGCAGATGAAACGGTGCCTAACTTGGTCTGACAAGCCTCAAGCAGCATTCAGGAAATCTGCATCCTTTCTTGTTTGTGCATCTTAGTCCCCAGTTTTTTATGTGAAGCCCAACCACAAAAAATACAAATTCTGCAATTCAAAGAAGATGTAAGAAATTAAATATCCTGTGTATAAAATGTTGTGGAGAGAAAGGCAAAGTAAGCAGACAATAAAAACAAAAGTTGCCATTGTACATTGGCTGTGACCAAATGTGTGGGTGTGGCACACCCTGATGAAAGCTTTGAAGTGGAAACATACTTGTAATTGTACTTATTTATGGCTTTGAAGTGCCTGGGATTCCTCTGTCTTTCAGTTCTGACCAGTGATTATCCTGAAGAGCACCTGAACTGACCTGCTATTTTTCACACTTTGGCTGTTGTTGCCGAGTGCATATTCTCCATGAGCATTGGTCCGAATGCAGATACATTTATTTGTATCGGTAATGTGAGAATATGAAGTCTGATGGTGAGAGCAGTTTCTTTTTTCGTCACAGTATTTGCTTTATAATGAGCATGAACCACAACAGGCTATAATAAAAATAAATAAATGAACAAAAACTAAATCCAAAAAAGCACACTCTACACTAAACTTTCTGCATAACACATTTAAAACTCTGCCATAATTACCTCTTAATTGGTACCTCCAATTAAGTCTACATGAGTGCATTGCTGCTACAACTGTGATTAAAACATTTTGTAACATGTGTGACATTTCATGGTGTGTGAAATAAGCAGCAAAGTACCAGTTACTGAGGCATCAACTTGTCCCCAGTAATAAAAGCCATAAGCGGTGTATATTTTGTCCAGAATTTGACACCCGAAACTTTGAAGAAAGTGAAAAAAAAGTCTGCTCTCAAATCATGATTTGTATTGCATTTGTGTTGAGCTAAGGTATGAAGATCCATACAAATAAATCTAAACACCAGTAGCCTAACTAGGCTACAGCTATCAGATAAATATAGCCTACTACCCTCAGAACCTATACTTACAGTAGCCTCCACTGAGCTAATTTCCACCACTGCTGGAACAGTAGCAGAAGATAGGCTACACAAGACAGAAGAAAAATGTCTTTATTTTTCTGTACTTTTTCCCACTTTATTCTGCCACCGCTAAGAGAAGTGTGCTGACCAAACTTAAGAAATTACGAGCGGCACCTGAACGCAGCAACAGTCCCGCTGCTGCCAAGAAGAGAACGTTTTTCTTCTCTTTTATCTGCCGCGTGGTAAATGATGCTGCGCGCTGATTGGCTGCTGCCCGCTGACTTGTGCTCCATCCTGCAGACCCTTTCTCACAGAGCCGGGCTGAGTGCTCAGTCAGCGCTCCTCCCGGTGATCCCCGACACCGCTACCTGCCGCTCCTCCTCACACACACCCACACACTCACTCTCATGACTGCGCGTTGCGTCTGCGCGCACCGCCGGCTGCTGCAACCTGCCGACTTCACCTGAGCGAGCGAAGCGGGGAACAGAACTACTACTTAACAATGCAAGAATATTGCATTATGCGATACCGCAGGTTATTACTACTTTTGCGTTCTTTTAGGAGGTAACGGGGGAGGTGTAAGCTTGCATGTCATCACCATGGATTGCCTTTTTCTTCTGATATGGACTTTACCCATCCCGCTGGTCGGCTGCACCTCAATCAAGCTCCTGTCCACCCTCTTATCCTGGAATATTATCAAGGCATGTGGCACTTCATTAAACATGTATACACTCTTATATCCAACAACAACCAATCTAGTTTGGGACCAAAACAAACAAACATTTGTCTCTTTTCAGCATGATTTATATCAACAACAAGCTGGTGTCTGCACTGCTATGGTCACTGATTGTGGTGAAAAGTAAGACAAGTGATTGTCATCCCAAATTAAACTGTGTGCAACTCATGTTTCAACAGAGGGGCTCTAATTATCACGTTTTGGCTTCTACTTCTTACAGTGCTTGCAAGCTGTTGCTACCTGTCCATTTATGTTTTTTTTTTTTTTTTTTTTGCAGACGCTGCACATTTACTGCTCACACACCTCCCACACCGTTTCGGCCAGCTATTCTTCCAGCGACAGCAACGGATTAAATCACGGTGAGTGCTTGTCTTTTGACATCCACGGATGTTTCTTCCAGCTGGCACGATTCCATGTTTGTAGAGAGAATGTAAATAAAATGAGATATATGTCAGTGATGGGTTTAGTTATTGGACCAGTGGCTCCTAAAGATGATCCTAAATGATTGAATTAGGAATGTTACAAAACGGACTAATGTGTCTACAGCTTATGTGATAAAAAGTGTTAGGAACCACTGCTCAGGTCTAAATTATAATGTGCTGACACTGCTGCAGCGGCTGTGGATGCACGACCAATGAGCGCAGTGCACACTCAGGGATTCCCTCATAAGAAACAAGTTGAGGTGATTAGACATGGGGAAAGAGGGGAGGTGGAACTCTTCTCAGGTTGTGCAGAAAGCATTCTGATTCTCCTTGAGTCGGGCCATTGAAGGGATTTAGGTGCTGAATATAAAGACAGTCAGATCCTTTGTTGAATCAGTAAGGTTGAAAGAGAAAGGAAACAATGAAAAAACGTTATGGACTCTTATTGTGGAGTCTCACGGTTCTAGTGTCTTGAAATGGTTAGTAGATTCATACTGCATTTGACCGGAACACCATGGCAACTGTATGAAATCAGAACATCATATATTTACAACCTCTGGTTCCGAAGTACTGACCCGTACCTGACATGCATGGAAGTATAATGTTGGCGCCATGGCTTCTGTTAAAAGCCATCTGTGACCCATATGAATTGCTGCGCTCTGAGCAACAGCGGAGCACTAAACTTTTCACTCGAACACAAGCTTGTCATTGTAGTGACAGTAACCTTTTCAGATGCTTGTGATGTATCTAGTGTTTCTGGGTGTTGTTGAGCTGCTTTGATCGCGTCCATGATGTAGTTTGATGTCAGATTTTAAAATAAAAGTAATTGACATGCAGGAAATGTTCTTACTTCTTCCTCAGACTACGTGTTTGTAACCCCGGTGGAGGTGGACTCTCAGGGAGGATACCTAACTCACGATGTGACCCGGCGAAGCCCCCGCAGCAGGAGGTCCCTCTCTTCTTCTCTGCACTACCGGCTCTCGGCCTTCGGGCAGGACATGCACCTGGACCTGCATCCGTCCCCTGTGGTCGGCCCGGGGTTCACCGTGCAGACACTTGGCCCGGATGGCTTCGCCACAGTGATGGGTGATGAAGGGTTTCACAAATGCCTGTATCAGGGAATTATCCGGAACCTGTCGGCCTCCTCCGCAGCCATATCGACGTGCTCTGGACTGGTAAGTGTCTGCCAGAAACTTCTCAGTTCAAGCTTTTGTCATGTGAAAAGCTCATTTTGTGTTTCACTTTAAATTGATGACATGGTTATCTCTTTAAGTAGATTACATTTTGTGTTACGATTCTACATGGTTTGCGAAAAGTCACCATCCCTTGGGTTGATGAAACATTTTAAATGATCTCAAACATGCTAATGTTTATCATTTTCCAAAAAGTTTAAAGGACATTTTGGAAATAAAAGGCTCTCACTGAACAGATTTACTGCTCCACCCCTACCTCAAGCTCCATGCTTTTATGCCCCAAAAGCCTTCTGTCCTCTAATGACCCGCTTGTTTTGATGCATCATTGTCTGTGCAATTGAGACCGTGGTAATATTATGAGTGAACTGTAACATGACATCATTGCCCATGAGTGTAAGCATCGGTTTCTAGTGCTTTGTCAGGCACTTCTTTCAACATTGGGAGGAGTGGATGGAAGAGAATGAAAGGGTAAAAGGAGGAGAGCAGGGGAGGAGAACAACGTTACACTGCTGAAGGTACAGCACACGCAGAAAGGGTTTTTTGTAAAGCCCGCGCACATGACAAATACACACACCCAACATATTGATCAGAGAAGACCTAGATTGTATTTGTCCTCCACTTAACGTTTGTATTTGCCATGTCAAGCGGCGGACTTGTGTTGCCATGTGGAGTGTCTTCACATTTTTCAAGTCATTGCCTTTGTTTATGTATTTATTTTTGTGTGAAGTCATGACCACTATGTCCAGTTATCCTCAGTGACCACGACCGCTAAACACTTCGTAAATGAACACTAGAAGGAATAGCTCAACCTTCTTTCTGCTTTTTCACTGGGCCGTGCATTAAGTGGTGTGGCAGTGACCGGAAAAGTCTGTGGAAATATTGGATTTTAGAGTTAAGCCTTGAGCAAACATGTTATATTTCTGGGCAGACAGACACATGCTGGGTCATAAAATACCTTTAAACCTGCTGCTGTATAACAGGTAAGCTAAGGTTTGCTTATTGGCTTATGCTATCTAAAGCTAATGTATTAGCAGAGGTCGCAAATGGGCTAGAGAGTGGAAAAAACGCTGGAAGTGGGGAATTAGCTAGCCTTCTAAAGTGATTTTTAAAAAGCTTACCACCACCTCTAAAACTCATTAATTAACCTATTGTATTTTGTTTGCCTAACCTGTACATTAATCTAAACAGAAATGTACAATTGAGTGCAGAATCTGCAGGCAAGAGACAACATTTTTCTATCAGAAGCGTTCTGGTTTCTGTTTGTAGTCAGTTTGTATTCCAATTATTATTGACCAATCACGTTTGAGCGAGCATTGGTTGCATGCAAGTAAACAGTGTGGGTAGAGAGCAAAAGAGGCAGAAATGCAGTATGCAATAGCTGATGGTTCCTGAGGTTGCCTATAAACAGAAAAGTAAGAGCAACAATTTGTGTGTTCAGGGGTTACGTAGTGTAACCAGCTAACCATACTAAACCTAACTGGAAATGCTGCAGAGGAGTACTGAGCTGATGGAGTCATTTGTGAAGCATAACCCTAACATGTAACTCATCCTAAAATCATTTTTACATTTCAGTTCATTTGTGAGCTTTAGAGGTGTTATTTTTTATTCATTTTTGAACAGCGCCACCTTAGCTAGCTGTTTTCTTCTGCCTACAGTCTTTAAACTATCCGAGCTTAACATGTTGTGACTCCGGCTCTATACCTAATGCGCAGAAATGAGACTGATATTGATGTTATCTGTCTCAGAATTAAAACAGTATTTCCAAAACTTCTTATGACCTGACTTTATTTCTGAGAATCAAACCCCAGAATTGATAATATCATTGATTGCTATGTTTCAGCTTTAGGTATAGACTTGGATTGATTTGTGTGAACTCTTCACATTCAAGATACAGATATCTTTCCTTAAACCACAAGGACTGGTAATTACAAGAGGCTATTCGTTTATGAGTTGCCTTGACCCTCTGGTTCACCAGCAAGCGCACATTCCTTGACACATCCCACACCAGCCTGGACCAGATGGATACACTACACCTCCATAAAAGCCTTAACCTTATCATCCAGCCCTCATACCACCTCTTACCTCCTCCTTGTGCTTGCCCTGCTCTTTTGTCCTCTGTTTGCCCTGCCTCTACGTCTCCTCTTGTTTGCAGCAATTACAGCCAGGGTGAAGTTTGAGCCGCCTGGCTGGCAGTGCTAATCTTTGCATTGTCCCTTTCATTAGGCTAGCTCCCACTCACAATAAAACACCACTGACCCGTTCTCTTAAAAGCGCTGCAAGAACATAATGTGATTGGGTTTTGATTTTTTTTTGAATGGGCTGCGACAGACACTTTGATCTATTTTTTATCTCCCAAGCTTTTGCCTGTTTTGTTTTTCTATCCCAAGTGTGACCCGAGTGCCATAGTCTGTTTGGATGTTCAGTAGCCCTGTTACATGGACTTGTGTTTTTATATGTCTCTGGCAGATAAGCAACATTGTTAGACATATGAAAGGTGAATGATGTGAAGTGAGACAAAATGACAAGTGCATCAGAAGGGAGTCTCTCTGCCTCTGTTTCTCAGTACATCAGCCTGTGTGTGTGTGTGTGTGTGTGTGTGTGTGTGCTGTTGGACTGCTGTTAGGCTTAGAACAACAAAAGCAGTTGACCCCTGCTTTTCATCTAGGCCTTCTTCACAGAATATTTGGATTAAGTACAAATGCGGAAAGAGCCATTCAAGCCTCCTCGATGCTCTAACAGACTCGAGAAAAAGATTAAGGTGGGATTAAAAGCAATGCTAAAGAGGAATAGCTCAGAAAAAAAGACAGGGAAATCCAGGAGACACAAGAGAGAGAAAAGCAAAGAGGGTGAAATAATGAATGGGAAGTAAACTGGGCTGGGCTGGGAGTGAGGCACTAGAGAGAGAAAGTGTTCTGAAATAATAATGTGAATTCATTGTTCAGGGTGGAAGCTCCCAGGAAAGCTGTATGGTCTCTTTATAGAGAGTTGGAGACATGGATTCTGTTTATGTCAAAGGGCTTTGGAGAAGAAATGGGGTGAAAGCAAGAAAGAAAAAGAGCTTCCTCGTACTTCATGTCATTGTCTCCTTTCAACAGAGCCGAGGAAAGAGGAGAAAAGCGAAAAGAAAGTGTCTAAAATAGGGTTTTTGGACTTGACCTGCCTTTTTTTATAGCAGCAGAGGTGTCAGCAACAGCTACTGGGCCAAACCAAGGCCACATTCAGGCCAAGCAGATGGAAGTGGGATTCAGCTGTTTAAAGGAAGACCAGGCAGAGGTGGTATTAAGAGCAGGGCAGGATGGATGGATGGATGGATGACTGGCAAAGGGGATTTTCTACTGTAAATCCCCTTTAATTAAACATGGTAGTATTTGTTGGTTTTTAATTACTCATGCGCCTCACTCGTGTTTCTGAGTGAAATGAAGTTGTCTGTCTCTCTTTTGCATGAGAGATGAAAGGATGTCATTTCAGATGTAATCCTCTCTGATTTGTAAGAGGAGCGGAGGGG
>JAPMOB010238295.1:0-61746 GCA_029875015.1 Lepomis gibbosus
TGAAAGACCCCCCTAGGTGTGAAGCAACTGGTGAATGTGTCTTGACCTCTTAAAACAATAGGAACTCACAGGGACCTTACCCCTCTCGTATCCCTTGTCCCCATACCCAGATGGTCGGATGGCCTAAAACAATACATCAAACATCACACCTTTTGTGTCCTTTGTCCCCGGTAGTCAAATGGCCCCAGTGATAAGTCACGGGAGCAGTGTTTTAAAGGTGTTCTCGTGAAATTCCCATTACAGTGCGACTGCTGTTCTATATTTGAATTATTTTTAATATGTAAGAGAATTAAAAGTTTATTGTCATTGTTGTGTGTCTTGGACTGGTTATATAGTTATTATGTGTGTATTTTCTTGTCACTTGTTTGTATTATTGCCCAACAAGAGGACAGAGGACATCATTTGAAGAGGCAAGGTACATCCCATTTTGAGACCCGGAGACAGGGCAGATAACACGGACCCTGTTGTCCTCTCAGTCTTATCCAAAAGATAGAGTATCTGTCTACTAAAATCTTGAACACTCAGTCTCCTAGAGTCTGTCTGTCACCCATCATATAGCTTATCATCAGCTGAGACTGTTTAATCTTACTCCCTCGCAGTGCTAAACATAGGCTACTGTTTCTAAAATAATCGCCACTCTAGAGCGTCTGCTGTGAGAACATTTCAATAATTAATTCAGGCTCTTTTTTCTCTCTCTTTCTCAAAGACATGCACATGTTCACCGAACAGATCACGTGTCGTCCATACAAACAGTCTCTTCTTGCATTTTCAGAAATTCCGCAACTGCGGTCGTTTAAATGATGTGCTTGTCCACTCTAAATAGAAAACCCCTCAATCAGACCCAAATGATCTGGTTGCCTCTTTAATGCACTTGCACCCGCTTGCTGGAAGAAGCAGCCTGCTGTGGTCTTGGTCTGGGCTCAGGGTGACTATTCTGCGGGCTCCTCAAAGCAAAACGCCGTGTCACGTGGCTCATGTGGATTATGCCTGCAATTTGCATCTGTGGAGCATGAATGTGTTGGTTTGTGTGTGTGTGTTGGGAGGGAGGAATGAACAGGAAACACAAAGGAAGGCAGACTGGATTATCACTGTCTGAGGCCAAAGGCAGCTTGGCATCTGTTTGGCCTTGAGGCACAGGGCTTGTATAATGTTTGTTGGGGTGAGTGGTGTTTAGGACAGGTGTGTAGCTACAATTCAACGCCCTTCTGCTGCTGGCTGGGTCACTGCTCAAGGTTCCGTGGCCCTGTGTAGGGCTACGGGTCGAGCACTTACACTGCAAGGGTGAGGGTGTTTTTCCCGGTGGTGTTACTCAGATCCTTTACTTAAGTAAAAGTAGCAATACTACACTGTAAAAATACTTTATTACAAGTAAAAGTCATGTATTCAAAGCATCACCTAAGTAAACATATATAAGTATTATCAAAAAATGTACTTCAAGTATCAGAAAAAGGAACTAAAGGAGTTAGGTTTTTTAAATGTATATTACATTTTATGGCTGTGGATGTTAACAGTTGTTGGGTAGTTTAATCAACAGCAATGCATCAAATTCAAAGATCTGTTTGCAGCATCGCTGTTCTGTGAGAACCATGTGTCTCTAAAAAGTCAACTTTTCACATTTTCCAGCTAATCCAAGCAGGGTTTGTTTATCTTAAGAAATAGGAGAAAACTCATAAAGTAACTCTTCATCCCTCAGTTTATCAGAAAAAAACACAGACTGTATATAAGAAATGGATGTAGTCATTGTGCTGTCACCGATTGGTTTGTGGACTGCCGTTTTTTAGCCTCAAGTTTGACCACCAGGCCGCCGCCATGTCGAGATTTTGCAGTCAGGAAGTGCACGGAAGTGACGATACAGCTAACGGCCGTGTGCAGAGCTAGCTAGCTTACGAGTCACTCTAGCCTGATTGACAGATTGCCATGGTAAGGACTTGTCAATCATAGATAATCCCGCCCTGAAACATACTTTGCTTTATGGTCTTTTTTAAAATAAATTGACCATTATTTACTAAATCAACATCATTTTGTATTGAAGAAGACTTGAAACTAGTGACTGAAAACATAAACTCATTATCAAAGTGTTTACTGAGGTAATTATTAAGCTGAGAAGTAGGGTCACTTTGCCATAATTTCTAATGGAGCCGGACTTCTTTTTGCAACCAGAAGAGTCGCCCCCTGCTGGAAAAACTCAAATTCACCAAATCACCAAATTTAGAGATACATTTTTTTCAGTTGATAGGAAGGGTAAGAAAAATTCTAATCTAAAAAGTAACTAGTTACCAAAGCTGATGGAAAAATGTAGTGGAGTAAAAAGTATGACCTTTTGGACTTTTTGCCTCTCGAAAAAGTCCATTAAGACTCTGCAGCTGATCCAGAATGCTGCAGCACGTGTTCACATACAAAGCTCTTAATGGTCAGGCACCATCTTATCTTAAAGAGCTCATAGTACCTTACTACCCCACCAGACCACTGCGCTCCCAGATGCAGGGTTACTTGTGGTTCCTAGAGTCTCCAAAAGTTGAATGGGAGCCAGAGTGTTCAGATATTAAGCTCCTCTCCTGTGGAACCAGGTTCCAGGTGGGGTTTGAGGCAGACACCGTCTCTACATTTAGGAGTAGGCTTAAGACTCTCCTCTTTGATAAAGCTTATAGTTAGGGCTGGCTCAGGCTTAGTTATGCTTATGGAGGCCTAGACTGCTGGGGGATTTCCCATGATGCACTGAGCTCGTCTCTCCTCTTCTTCTCTCCCTCTGTATGCAACCTCATCCCATTAATACATGTTACTATCTCGGCTTCTTCCCTTTCCCGTAGTTGTGTGCTTTCTTGTCCTTCTCCTCTCTCCTCCGGTCACTTCCTGCACGTGTTTCTGGCTCTGGAGCTGTGAAGTCTGGATCTGTGGTTGCGAGTCACCTGCTGCCCCCATGTTCCTGCTCGACACCCTCTGCTACAATTACAATTATTGTTACTATTCCTATAGCTATTATTACTGTTATTATTATTATGCTCTCTTGCCCTCTCTCTCTCTATCTGCTTCACCCCCAACCGGTCGAGGCAGATGGCCGCCCACCTGAGCCATGGTTCTGCTCGAGGTTTCTGCCTCTTAAAAGGAAGTTTTTCCTTTCCTGTCGTGCCCAGTGCTTGCTCTTGGTGGGAATTGTTGGGCTTCTGTAAATAACATCACAGAGTACGGTCTAGACCTGCTCTTTTATGAAAAGTGCTGTGAGATAAATGTTGTTGTGATTTGGCGCTATATAAATAAAATTGAATTGAACTGAATTGAGATGTAGTGGAGTACAAGGTTAAAGTTTCATAAAAGTACCTCACATTTCTACCTCAAATTTGTACTTAAGTACAATATTTGAGTAAATGCACTTACAATGCTCCACTGTTGCATGCATGCTAGAGATGTATAGTGTAATTTAAACCTTTTGTTTTTTAATGAGCTTTTTAATGGCTTAAAATCCTGACATGAATAATCAAAAGCCACTACCAGGTGCAGCAAAGGTACTACTTTATTACTTTTATTTCACAATAACTCAAACATTTATGTTGTATGTATGGAATGATGAGTGTACTCATCATTCCATACATACAGCCAAAGAAAGCCAAACAAATGGGGAGCGAGGAGTAAAGGGAACTGCGTGCCTCTCCTCTCCATCTCCTTAGTGCCACAGGTAGGATCTCCTTTATATCTCCTATTGACACCTACAGCAGAACACGTACATGAATGTCCAGCAGCCAAACAGAGACGAGGATCACCCTATTTATCTTTTTTTAAAATTGTTTCTGTATATTTTTTATTACTGAAATTAGGGAGGTGTTTTTGAGATTTAAAATAAGTAATTCTGCTTACACAAAGAAGCATTGAATTCAGCTGTTCTTGCCTTTCCATTATGAAATGGCAAGGCAATTACGCTTTTTAAGAAACTCAAATCTATTACATTTATTTTAGCTTTAAACTAACAGGCTTTCCTTTGTATGGGAATATTTAAATTGGTGCTCAAGCTGCGCACCCCCAGTTCATAAATTTGAAGTGTCATGGTGAATTGAAAGATTCTGATGACATGATCAGGATCATTTTCTCAGACTTTTCCTCCACTGCCACTGACATTAAGTGGAATGTGCCTTTGATTAGAACAGTTTTTGAAAAAGAAAAAATCAGGATGTCTCATATTTTTTGGTACCTCTACTACCCTTGTTTGACCCACTGTATGTTTACAAAAGTAAGCCCTTAGGACCACCTCACCCTTCTCTCTGTCTATTCCTGTCTTTCCGCGTGGGTCTGGATGCTTGATCTGCTCTGCAGAAACAAACTGGAGTGTGGGGTCTGAACCAAGCACCACATCAGAAACAAGTTAGAAGTATAGTGGCCTGGATATGTCCACTTCAGTCTCCCCAGGGTTACCCGCTCTTCAGAAGAATATCACTCTGCCCCAGAGAACATGTCAGGCGCATCTGTTCATTCACTTATCATTCATTTTTTCTCCATATCTCAGCCTTGAAAATGAAAAAAACATTATTTTTCAAAGCAATTTTGCTGATTGTTTGTTCATTTTTTCAGCCTCACAAAGAAGTCTTACAGAACAGATAGTGGGAATAACATACCCCTCCTTTAATCTTTTTTTGCATGTGTTCAGTGAGCCGAGGATTTCAGACAACATTGGCACTTCACTTTCAGTCTCCTGCTACTTCTTTGTCTCCGTTTTGCTTTGTGGTATGTTTGACCTCCTCTAACCCTCAGCAGGTTTGAGTCTGATTGTGCGCCCCAGCTGAACTGGCAACAAACCTGCAACCGCAGCAAACAACTGGAGGTGAACGGTAATGAACTCATGTCCCCTGTGAAACACACACTGTGAGCGCTGAGGCAGGAAGACTCACTACTCCAACTCTGCACAGGGTAGGAAACGTGAAATATCTGCTTGGGAACTGCTGCTGATCAGGATTGCCCAAACGTTGCGGTGTGTACAGTTTTGCTGCCTTTAAGAGGCTGTTGATTTTCCACCTGACTTAATTTATTATTTTTTTAAACAGTGAGTTCAGAGATAAGGGAGAACTGGTAACAGGCATGCTGACGGGTGCTAATCAGCCGGGACACAGATGTGGGAATTATCAGTCTGTTCCTGGACCAGAACCTGCACTGTGTCACTAGATAGACACACCAGACAGCACCAATGTGTGAAAGAGATGACCTCAGTCACTCTCAAGAGGCCCTGTGGAAAGAGGGAGACACACTGCCGGAGGAACTGATAATGTATCGTCAAAGAGTCCTTTAATTAGTCATCAGAAATAAATGCAACAATGACTTGTCATTCTTTAATTCAGAAGCTGTTTTTCTGCTCCGCCTGTCTCCCTCAGTAGGCCTAATTTGTCATGAAGCCAGCTCTACTTAAGAGAAAGCTGATCCACCCGAGCCACGTTTCAGTGTCTTCCTTTGCCCCCTAAAAAATTTCCTTCAAGTCACTCACTCTGAATGGGAGCATTGTTTTTCAACCAAACACTACTCCTGCTCCTCTTGTGTGGTAAAGGGGTAAAAAGGAAATGGGACTGCATGTACCCCAGTGGATTGCCCACTTGCCCAAAAGCTTTCCCGCCTGGCCACAGCCTGGCCCATAGAAAAAGAAACGCTGCCTTCAAGTGCTGCTTGTAAAACCTACAACTTCAAATACAGCTGGAACCAGAGTATACTGAAACGATTCAATCGCGTCAAAGTTTAAAGTGTTTATAGCTGGTCCTAATGATCACACTTGAACACTACACAGTGAAGACCTTTTTAACTCCATCCACACGGCCAGACCAGCTTTGCTGGAGGAGATGGAGCCAGGAGTTCATGGAAAAGATGGCCAAAGACAAAGCAATCCTCATAGTCTCTTCTGCTCTTATTCTACCCACACTACCAGGACCAATGAAAGGCTGTTCAGATCGGACAGTTCTGTCTTATCTGTACAGTGTTTTTAGTACAGTGGTTTTCTCTGTCTGTCGTTGTGTGTCTGATAATTTTATCTCTTTTTTACAGTGTGTCAGTCTGGTAGCATTTTCTGTATTGAACCACTGTTTGATCATTGTCTTTATTGAATGTTTCATATAGCATCACTCAGCATGGTACTGTAAACTATGATTTTCTGACATTGTTCACAAAGTTACCTAGGCTACTGGTACTTATTGTCCAATTTTAACAGTTGGCCTGCACTGTAGTTCACTACAGTACAGCAGTTATTATTCTCCTTTTTTATTTTGTGGATTGTAACACTGGATATTTGAATGGCTGGAAATGTCCTTGGTTTTCATTTCAGAACTCTTTTATCTCTTATGACTTGTAACTCATGTTGAAATAAAAGCAAAATAGACCCTGTCGTAGTTTTTTCATGGTACATGCTTACATACAAAAAGGTGTTCCAAAGATTCAGAAAAGTGAGTTGTAGCTAAATTTTTTTACTTTACTAATGTTTGTTGTTGTTTTCTATGACAGAATTAGTGCAGTTCAATTTCGAGAATAAAGTCAAAATGTAGAGAATAAAGTTGAAGTGATAACAATAAAATCAAAATGACTTAAATGAATGAATTAAGTACCAAGTACCAACATCATAGACACAGCTTTTACTTAATACAGTTGCATACAGTTGCACCTCTTCAGAAACTCACCTTTACACTCCAGGGATGTAGCCAGAGAGGTTTTATAGCCTATAAGGACTTTGATGTATAGCCTAACCCATCTGTGATTTGGCCTACATGGCAGATGGGCATGGCAGAAAGTCACTCTAATGTTATTTGATAAGGAGTTGACTATATTCTCATCATTTCAATTTTAATCTCAACATTTCAACTTTATTCTTGTCATTTTTATTCTGGAAATGCAAAACAAATAGAAAATCTTCATCCGCATTTTTATTTCCCTAATACACCGTCGGTCTGGAGGCAGAATGTGAGAAAATGGTGAAACAAGCATTCAACTGACGTTATATTACGGTAAGTCACTAAATTTTAGTCTTTCTCTTGTTTTTTCTTTTTCTTTTTTTTGGTCTCCATACCAGGCGTCAAGTTGTGACATTTCCCACAACCAGTGAAAGAGACACGAGGACGATGGTGGTGGGGGCGGGCCTATGCAAATGAGCAGCCGTTGACTGAATAGATGCTCCCAGCTTCTGTGTGCGGAGCGGGACACTAGCTGTGGATAGAAGAGCCAGAGGACGAAGAGAAAGTGGACTTCGGACTTCGAACAAACAAAACAGATCACTTTCACTCGACCCCAAAACAACCCGCAAGATGTCTTCAAAGTGCCCCAAGTGTGACAAGACGGTGTACTTTGGTAAGCCCGCTTTATTTGATCCCACCTTTTTAGAATTTACTTAACAGGTCATGATGGTGCTCTCGCTCTGTAGACAAAACGACCCCGCTGAAAGAGGATCGATATTTTTGGGACAGCTTGTTCTACAGTTTTTGTTATGCTATAGTTCCTTAATTTGCAAATACCATCTAATCAGATGCAAAACAGTTAATGCCCATTCATTAAAAAATATATAGGTGTCACACAACTTGAATTAATCTATGTTGAGGTACATTTCCTTAAAATGCCTACTTTGCAAATGTAGTTCTGAATGTAAACATACGATGTGGCTACTTACCTGTGTTTTGAGCTATATCTCAACATACCGTAAGGATGATAAAGTATTTCTGTGGTGTATATTTGACAGGAGACTAATATTTGTTCCATGAAGCTCAACATTGCTTTAGATTTTTAGTTCAGTGGTGGGAAAAATGTAAACCCTACCTACATTTCCCAAAGGAATTTCTCACTTAAGTTAGGTTCACTGCATTCCTTAGATTAGGGAAAGAGTTAATGCCAATGTAAATGATTCACAGACAACTTTGGGGAAAGCTGGTGCAATGCAAACAAAAGCACCAAAAAGCAAATATGTCAACAAATTTATACTTTTTATAAAATGCTTTTAACTTACAAGAGAGAGAGAAAAAATTCCCTATCTGCACTAATCTGAATAAATGATTTGTCTGATTTTGACTCTTATCTATGCCATTTTTAATTTGTTGAGTTTGGTAAACATCCAAGTGTGGCAGTTGGATTTTCAGCGTTGCTGCTGGAAGCCTGTGCCAAGACTGCAGAAATGCCATATGCTGAGATTGCCCACTCATGGCAGAGGAACATAGAAACGTCATGCTGCGTCAGTGGGATGAAAGCCTGCAAACATGCATCTTTTGCATCCTTGTAAACAAAGATGGGGTTGACACAAAACACCCACTTGGGCGAAGGACTTTGAGCCACAGCATCTATAACAGATGTTTACAGGGAAAGAAATGCACACAGGCAAGACCAAAGCAGAGGATTAAAGGAGCTAAGGTCATGAAGATAAACACAAATTTACATTGCTGCTTTGAATCTGGAGGCTGCACATAATATGCACCCTGGTCAGTTTATTTTCAGGGAACATGCTGCTGTCCTGTTGAACCCTAAGTAATGATGTGTTTATGTTTGGCCGCATGCTGGGAACAAAAAATTTGTTCTTCTGTGCTGATCTTTTTTTGCACTTCGCAGCACACATCAGAGCTGCCACGGGGGTCAGAATCAATTATGTGAGTGGATGGAAGTCCTCTTACGTAACAGGAGTAGCAGCAAACATCACAGCTGCTGCTCATGCTCCGCTATGGGTCCTGAGAATCACTGGCATGGCATAATATGTGAAAAATATGTATTTTCCTCAAATACAGATGATTTTATTCATGTCTGAGCACTCATTTGTGTTGTAGCCTTAATTCGCTGCAGCGAGTGAGTCACAGCTCCTCTGTGAGATATGTTATTTTTTATGTAACATACTGAGATCCATCCTGACTTGAGTTATTTTTGGTTGGGGTGTGTCTTAATGGGCAGTGAGCGCCCGGGGCTGAGTCAACTGTAAGGATGGTGAGGATGATGAATGGCTCCTAGGAACCTGGGTGGAATCGGCAGCACATGACAAACAAGGGAGGATGGAGAAAGTGGGGAGGAGGGGAGGGGTGTTAATGACAAAATTAAAGTTTCAGTCATTACAAGGGAGGCTATTAAACCTATGACAAGGCATGGGAGAGGCCAGGGTAGGGAGAAAGGTTTGGCCTGTGCTGCTGCCCACAGCCTGAGGAATTAACATTATGTCAGTGATTTTCAGATACTGTAGAATGAGCTCAGCAGTAGTTGCACCTACATATGTCCTCCTCAGGAAATTAGCTCTCCAGAGACACAAGGATTCCTTCAGGTCGGCTGAAGAGTTCAAGGAAACATGCATGAATGAGGGTGTAAAGCGGGGGAAAAAATCCACTGCTTCTGATCTACACCAGGACACGTGTTATTGATAGAGAAAATTGTCTATTTCCCGTCCCTTTTTTGTGGTGATGGTTTGTGGTTTGCTATATAGAGCAATGATTGGCCCACCCTGCAGTTACCCACCTGGCTTTCCAGCTGGTGTTGCCCAATATTGGATTTAGCAGGCAAAGGCTTTTTTAACACTTGACTCTCATCCTCTTTACTTATGCAAAAAAAACTCAATTCACATGTTTGCGGTGAGCCACAGTCTGGGATTGAAATTATTTTCATGGAAATGTTTTTTTTATTATTTTCCATTCATTACTTTATTGGACAGCTGTTTCACAGTGGTGATGGTTCAATTTCACCAATGCTAACTGCAAATGTTGACTGCAGTTAGCAAATGTTGCTGCCGTTCTCTTCGCTTGTGAAGGAAACTGTAGCTTGTTGCTGGTGTTAAAAGAATGCGAACGTCCTACTTTGTAATTGCAGGGTTGGTTGATTTCAAATTCTCTGCGTCCACATTGTGGCCTCACATCTGTTAGTTCCTGTGGTACAGAGATACTTAGAATACACCAGGGAGTATTGGCTGACATGTGACCGGTCCCAGTAGAAATACACTGTTAGCGTGTGATAGAGCCCATGCAGGACACAACACAGCATGGCTCGCTAAGTCTCCCAGCTCTAGACCCAAATTCCACTCTTGTGCACGACAAATTGTAGCAATGCATCTTTGTGCAGCTAAGTGAATAAACGAGAACTTAATGGGAACTAATGGTGCTCGGCTGTGAGTTTCTCTTTCTCTCTTTCATTCACCAACTCCTCTAACTCTGGCTCTTTTTCCTGTTCTTCAATCACTTACTCTTGCCTCAGGCTGTGAATTCCTCTTCCCCTAATTTTTTTTCTTTCTTTTAACTACAAGGACTGGGGGAAATGGGGTTGAGATGTCTCGCCTTTATTTAAACGGAGACTCTCAAAGTGCCTCATGCATTATAATGAGAAACGAAATCTCTATTCACACAAAGCTCTTTCTGTCTCTGCGCACGTTTTCCTTCCAGCGAGGCAGCATACCTCCGTCCTCTCAGCCTAACGATACGTTTCCCACACACCTCCTTTTTATCCCGCTTTTTATCCCAAACATCCACACAATACCCTTATTTTCCTGCCCTCTTTTCTGTCAATGCTAGAGTACCCTATTTTCCACTTGGCTGCCCAGCGGGTTGTGTGAATGCGCCTTGTCAGTTATGTAACATCATTTCTTGAGTTGTTGCCTCCTGCTCATTGCCATTGCATAACCTGCCAGCTACTGTGCACAAGTCAAAGAAGGTCCTTTTTCTTTGCCTTTTTGAGGAACAAATATGATCCCCTAATGGAGATGGCATTAAGCTTGGTGCTGAAAGTCAGGCTGCCATACCCCCCACCTCCCCCCTCTCCCATCACAGGTGAAACCATTCCACCTTGCAGCACAATGACCTGTTGCATAACAGCAGAAGCATAGAGGAACATTGTCTATAGTTCCTCCAAATGACTCAGAATTTAAAGTTATAATCCTAAAATTAACATCATATTTTTGATATTATTTATGGCAGGCATTTTTTCGTAGTAAACAGTCAATGTATTTGGATTCTGTTTTACTGGTATAGTGTACTTAAGCCTTGAATATGGGAGCGGACGCGAACACGGACAGCTGCGGATCCCTCAGATGCGGACTACGGTAAGGATTATATTATCCACATCCGCGAGTACACGAGGGTCCACTAGCGTCTGTGTGATCACTTCCTCAAAAATATAACTACACATTGAGTCGACGCGGATCGTAAGCACTGTGATTGGTCAGCTGGGTAGCCTCGTAATGCCTCAGAGTCAGCCGGAAGTGCACTGTGGTTTGTAGTAACTTTTACTAGCGACCAAAACGGCAGCTGTAACACGGTGGATCAATATATTTGAAGGTCGCAACCCTAGCGAAATGACTCAATTTACTATCAGAATGTGATCCATTCGGTCGGTAACATTTGAAAAGGCTACACCAGCTACACATATAGAATTTTACCCCCATTCAGGTTAGCGGAACGCTAAACCAGAGGTTAGCCTGCTTGGTCAGCAAAAGTCACCACAGGGGACGCTGTCGCGCTACTGCCAAATAGCGTTTGGGGGTGTAATTTCAGAATGACGGACACACCGACGCATAAGTATAAAAGCCGGGCTATGTGTGTAGCCTACGGTGTAGCAACGTACATAGACCCTACGCACGAGTATAAATCAGGCTTAAACCTAACCAAACTGCGACCATTTCATAACACTAACCACGAGTTTAATGTCATATGACTTGCGTCATGTTAATTACGTAATAACATAGTTAAGATCCAATTGCCTGTTGTTGGACTCGCATGTCGTTTTGGGAGGCACGGATAAACAACGTATTTTCTCCTTAAGGTTGGAGGACTTGTTGACATTTCTAAGTGCACGGCTTTTGTTCTTAAAGGTTTTTGGAAGCATATTGATAAAAGCACAATCATTTAAAAAATAAAATAAAAATCAAGACAACTGAATTCATAGAAAGCATAGACTAGCGTGTTCACACAAAAGCGCAAGAGCCAACAGTGTGTAAGATAGAGCATAGACCTAGGAGCAGCTTACAGTTCTAGTGCACCTGCAGGCCTCTGTAAGAACTTTTTACCACTAGTACCACTGTTTGACTGTCTGACTGAATGCTTTAGGACCATATGCACAGAATTTATTTAGGAGCACTATTTAAATTGACATGCAACTCACTGGGGCCCTAAGCAGCATTCTGTAAAGGGGCACTCCTACCTGACCCATGAGCAATGTATACCATTTGCCATTCAAAAACAGTCACGCCCACAAGTGTACCTGCTGTTAAACTTTTTTTCTCCATCCGTCGGTCTAAGAATATGTAGATTGGTGGAGAACAGAATGAGGCATAAACGGTAAAAGACTCAATTGCCTATTTTTCCCATTAACATGAAATTTGTACTTGACCTCTGGCTTTGTGACTCCGTACAGAGACGTGAGGAAAAGTGAGAAAGGTTAGCTGTCATATAAACACGCAAACACATCTGTTGCGTACATTGCTAGCTTGCTTACAGCTATCCAGTCAGCACATTGGGGAAAAAGTGATTACACTTCTTAACCTAATTGTCTTTTTTTCGGCACTTTCAGAGAGAAGTACTCCACTTGACCATGTGCTCATGTAGACACGATAGATTTTATTAAACCTCTTTACAAGACTCAGATGATTTCACTCAAAGTAGTCTAAGCACATCTACATTTCATACCTCTGTCATATGATGTCTAACCCGTCAAGGGCTGATTTTCCAATTACCATAGCCTAGATCTGAAGGTGCCTTTCTACTGATACAGTCCTGCTTCCTTGTTTGAAGACACAGTCCACTACTCTGTAAGCTAGTCATGCAGACTAGATCTTTTTGAAGTCCTTGTAGCTGGGACACAGTGTCCTGACTGGTTAGGGATGAGGTGCGTTGTTTCCCAAGAGGGTCAGGGAGGGTGAGCAAGTCACCGAGGCACACACTGTGGAGCAGCGCTTTGCCTGCGGCTCCTCTGACCAGCGCAGACAGGATGTGAGTTAACTGCAGCCCATTTACGTCAGCGAGCAGAATTCACGAGGTCAGGGGCGGGGGGTGGGGTGTGCAACCCAGGGAGGAAACCTCGCCTTGGCTGAGGCGACAGACGACCTCAAGAGCTAAGTTTTGCCATGGGGTTGCATCAGCCGCAGGGAGAGTCTGATCCAAATATGTATTTCCTAGTGGGTCTTTAGCATCGCTCCCCACCCGGACACAGTCAGTGACAGCACCACAGAGAGCTGCACGCATACATTGACGTTGAACGAATCAATTCTAATGTTTAACACACCACTGCTGGGTCAGACCAGTGAGGGATGATCTTTTAAAACTCCTTTTCACAATTACTTTGCCATTTTTAGAAAACATTTTAAAAAGTAGAGATGGATTATTAATTGTGTAATTGTGTTGAATGTTACAGTTTACACTGTCGGATAGTGCTGATAGTATTGTCAGCTGACAAAAATACCAACACTATACCATAGTTTCTAGTAGGGCTGGGCGATATGTCCAAAAATGTTATCACGATAAAAACTTTTCATATCGTTCGATATCGATAATTATCACAATGAATGTCAAATCGTTATTTCTTTCACGTTTAAAGGCTGATTTATGCTCCTGACTGAAAATTGAAGAAAGCAGATGGTTAATTATGTAGTTCAACTTTTCTTTATGGTCAGAATGCGACAAACACTTGAGGCCAAACACTAGATCACTGAACAAATCTGAGGGAGAATATTCAAAACTATAATAATAATAATAATTAAAACAATTAACTAATATGATTTATAATAATCTTTTTTTTAGTCCCTTTTCCTCAACAAAATAAATGTTTTAATAGAAAAATGAAGTTCTAATTTGTTCGTGATTCAAAAGAATTAAACCATATATTTATTGACGATATATTGAACATTTATTTTATTGATGTTGTGGAAAATTATATTGTGATAATTATCATTATTGTTTTATTGCCCAGCCCTAGTTTCTAGCTTACCCAGTGTGAGCATTTGCCCCTTTTTTCTGTTTTAAATCATTGTAAGTACTGTGTCTTGGCCGGACAAAAGATCGCATCTGAGTAAGTCCTTGGACTCTGGGAAATCATAATGTACATTTTATAGACAAAACAATTATGTGATGAATTGATTAAAGAGTTGGTAGATGAATCAATATTAACAAGAATTGTTAGTTGCAACCCTCAAGAAATTTATCAAATTAAATTGAATGCCACCTTTTATTGTAGGTGGTTTACTCTAATGTAATTTCCTGTTCTACATACATTTCGTGTATCATTTTAAACAAAATATTACTGACAAACTCTAACAATAAATAGTAAGAGGACACTGGATTCTCTGGGAACTTGCCTTCAGTATTTGTCCTTATTTTATGACATTTTATAGATTAAGCAGTTAAGCCAAGAAATAATCAATGAAAACAAGCATTCTTTTATAGTTTTGTTTCTGTGTTAGCCTTACAATTTGGTTAAATTAATTTAACCATTAAATTAAAGTCATAAAGTCAAGATGTTAAGAAGGACATCCTTGTAAAAAGAACAAAAGTGCTCCCCAAATCATCAAGATTAATCATTTCAATAACAATATCTAGCAAAATAATTTAGATTATTATATCAAACTGTTCCTCAGACATTGTAGAAAGGGTCATGACAGTGTGAATTGAGCATTTTGAAATTCAGCACACATTGTCCCATTGAGTATGTGAGGAATGAGTTTGTTTGATGCACAACCTGAAAACTCCTCCAAAGCCCCTTCCCTTTGTGAGGTTGAATGCCCCTGTGTGCCCCGAATGAATGGCGATTGTAAGTAAAAAGGTCGCAAGTCCTTGAGGATGTTTGTGCTCCAGAGAACAGAATAGTTGGAGGATGCAGAGAAGGAAACACAGGCTGCTTGTTTTTTCCTTTCTTACAACTCTCTCTAGAGATATAACCCAGGGTTTTTTTTCTTACTAAATGTACCTCCCATGCTTGGGTCCTGCTTTGTCTTTTGGGCCTCCAGTCAGTCAGTCAGGTGTATGGTGTTTATTAGGACATGCAGTTATGAGTTATCACACTGCTGTGACAGAAAAACACCCGCGTGGACTCAGCTGTCACTGAGGAAAGGGAATGAGAGAGAGGATGGAGGGAGGGCTGTATGTGTGTGTTTGTTTATGAGTTTTGGATGGGTTTATTGTGAAGAGCTGAACAGATGGGTCCACATTACCAGAGGGTGCACCAGAACAGAATCAAGTCAACCATGATTATAGATATTTACAATAACATTGGTTACATCATGAACATTAGGAAGAGACTTGTTCATAAGCCTGTGATTTAACATCAGCCTCATGTGTGACAAACTGAAAATATAGTCATAAACTGTGAGTTTTTATACATCAGTGAGGTCTTTAATAATAAGCATTTACACTTGTGCTTCACTAAAGTGTGTTACATCTATGTACACTTAAACAACCAGAAACAGCAGCTTTTACAGTTGTTACTAATTTTATCTCCTTCTGCAACACGCCAAGCAGCGATCTTGGCATCGTCCTTTTTGTCAACCGCATTAGATTTCCCCCTGATGCATCCTGATTGAATTATTGAGTGATAAGAGAGCACCCATATGACATTTCAGAGCCGAACCCCATGGTGGACATTCCTCCCCCCGTTGCGTGCTGAGTTCAGCTGTATAAATGTTGTCTTGTACTGGTACTGTTTGTCTGTTGCAGCTTTTTAGGCTTTAAGTAAGACAGACGAATGTCCGGCGGACCCCGGAGGTTGAATCTCAGTCCGCTCGATCGTCAGCTCTTGTGTTTGGGCACAGCTGCCCGGTCACTGTTGACAATCAAACAAACATAATTAAGTCATTTGGAGAAATGAACCGTTAATGTTTTCCCTCTGAAGACCCCCTTGTTCTGTCCAATTACAGTATGTTTGTAGACCATTTGTTCCCATGCTGCTCCTCTTACTGTCTGTCACTACACAGAGCATAATTGGTTTCACTCTTAATATGAAATGAAGTGTAACTTAATCTTGTAACAGGACAAACAAATTAAATTGAGTTATAGCCTGCTTGAAGTTTTCTGATGTATCTCTATCTTTGCAAGCAGAACCGATAATATTACATGCTTGAATATCACGAGTCACTAATTTTCAAATATGCTGAATCTATTTGATTGTTTTTACCATTTGCATTAGATATCTTATGACTCCAATTTACCAAGAATAAAGTTAGGCCCAGTTCAGGATTTCTCTTCACCAAAGATCAGGACTGCACCTATCTAATGCATTTGTGTTGGCTCCTGATACATCTTTGAGTTATGGGCTACTATTAGGGCTAAACAATTTGGGGGGAAAAATAATGGCTTTTTCTGTGAAATTTCTGTGCAATTACAATTTGCGATTAAAAAAAAAAGAAGTTTAGCTAAAGTTCAGTATACACTGTGTAATAGATAAAACATGTCATGGAGCATTACAACATGACACGAATGGCACAAATTTCAAAATAAAACACCCTTTGAAGACTCCCGGTCATATACCAACAATAAAGACAACAAAATAAACTATGTAGCCTACTTAACCATGGAAGAAGCAAAAAAGGGCAACTGACCAAATCAACAAAATCTGAAAATGGCAGCCGGGTGTGTAGCGATGCGAAGAAAGGAACAAAACTGGCTCACAGACAGCTGTTATCGGTAGTAGAAGCACACAAAATGACAAATTAACGATAGTGTGAGTTGATGCCGGGCAGAGGATGGACAAAATGCCTGTGTTGGATCACCTGGTGGATCACCTGGAAAATTAGGCTTTTTCTACTATTCAAATTTACCATTAGAATAGCAGAAAAAGCCTAATTTTCAAAATAAATTACAAACATGTGGGTCAAACTGTGCTTTCACATCAGTTATGGTCTTTTACAGATGTTCAATTGATGTCTGTAATGCATTAAGTGTGAATATGTGTGACCTTATTAAATCAGAAAGCCATTTACAATTGAAAAGCTTTTTCCATTTAGTGAGGTAAAAGCACATACATCACTTACTCATGCCTTGAGTTTTGAATGGCAAAAAGTAATTTTATGCCAACGGAAAACCAGTGGAACGCTGTTGTAATGCTGTTTCTTGTTGGGCATCAGGTACATGTGTTTTTGCACTTGAGCCTGTTTGGTAATTTCCTGTCTCCAAATCAATGAGGTGGGTGCCACAGCTGAAGTTGTGTTCATGCATATCAGGTGCTGTAGTGCAGTTTCGGCACCAATCTATATGTGAAAATGTGCTCATGCTTCTTCGCATCTGATCACAAAAACGCAAGCTCTAACAGCGTTTCTTTGCGGCTGAAGTTGACTGACGTGCAAACACACTGAGTCCTTCAGAATCACAAAAACTCTTTCAAGTATGTTGAGCTTTGCCTCCTCTCATTTGATTTAATGTTCACTAACGTCAGTGAAAACAAGCGCTTGTAAACACAGAGGCTAAATCAGTGAGATGAGGAGTCAGCAGCAGGCTGTCTCAGTGATTTAAACCATATTGACTGCAATCAGAGAAGCTAACCGCAGACGGAAGAGCTTAGACCAGGAATTTACAAATGAAGTTAAGCAGCTTACAGTGGGGCAGGTATCATACGGTTATGGTGGTAACCTCTGACCAGCACTCTGATTCAGTTTTCCTCATCCTTTCGCCTGGAGCTCAGTGTTCCTGCAGTACCAATGTCTGTCTGTCAGTGCTTAATGTAAACAATGAATGTTATATTTATTTCACTTTTTTTAGAGACACAATGTAATTTCACTTATGACATAAATGTGAAATGTCAACACAGGCCGAGATGATTTAGAATGAATGAGGGGAAAAAAAGAAAATAAATTGCAGTAAAAACACATTATGTTTGGAACACCTCCCAACCACCACAAATGAAACCAACACATGTAATAATAGCTTTATAATAATAATAATACATTTTATGTGTAACACACTTTATATTTAAACAAATCCCAAAGTGCTACAGATATAAACAGGAAAGTGTTAAAAATAAAACAAGGAGCACAAAAATAAAAACAATAGGACTAAGAAAAGGAGTTGACCAAAAGCTTTCCTAAAAAGGTGGGTTTTAAGGCGTCTCCATGGATGCACTGTTTGGTGAGGAGGGTGACCTTGTGCTCATTCCTGAGTGAGACAGCAAGCCATTGTAGTGATTTGAGGATGAGAATGATGTGGCCGTGTTTTACGCACCCTCATCAGGACCCTAGCAGCGTTGTTTTGAATGTACTGCAGCTTCTAGAGACTTCTGCCAGGGACCCTGGTGAGGAGTGCATTGCAGTAGTCCAGCTTTTATGCTTTTATAAACTTGTTTCTATTTCTATTCAAAAAGTTTGCATGTTCTGCTGCTTGTTCAGTCCTTCACGCTTTTAACCAAATTTGGACATATTTGGCTCCATTGACTGCCAAGATGAGGTCCACCGAATTTGCAAGCTTCATAGCCTCGACATATACTGAGATTTCACCTGCTTTCATCTCTTACACTTTGATAGACAGTCCAACTACTTGCCGTGCTAAAACACAATCGACTGCCTGCAGTGCTCGAACTTGAAACAAAATGTTCAAAGCGATTGTAGACACTTCAGCAGACACTTCGAACCATTTCAGTGCTTCAGCTTCAACTAACACTTCAATTATTAACAGTGGACACAGTTCATCTGCCTCCGCCGCATCAACTTTAACTCAAATTTCAATTGTTTCTTAATTTACAGTACAAATGACATTTCAACTGCTCTCATCTCTCACACTTCAAGTGACAATTAACCTGCTTTTATTGTTAACACTCATCCTACTGACATTTCAGCTGCTTTTTAACTGGTGCTCTTAAACTTCTCACTCTTGCTCTTCAACTGTCTGATCAACTATTTCCTGTGTTTACATATAAACTGACAATTCAGCTTCCTACAGTTCTTAAAGTTGAAGCTAAATTGTCAAATGATATAAACAATTACAATTAAACTGACTTCAACTGCCTTAGACATTGAACACTTCCAACGTACATTTAGCTATTAACAGTGTTAACCCGTTCAGCTGACGGACGCTTCAACTTAAATTTCACTTGTCAATTCTTCAGCACCTTGATATTTTGGTATGTTCTATTAATATAAGGTGCATTGCTATTACAGAGTTTCCCGCAGGAAATTGTTTACCTACGGTGGAAAACCACTCAGGTTCTGATGTATCTCTTCTCTTAATAAGTGTAGTTTGTATATTACATCACAATCACATTAAATATATGGCCTTTGCTGTTTGTGCCCCTGCTATTTTATCCTGAAGGTTAATGTCCTGTAGTTTAATGTTTTGAAAAGGTTAGAGGAGGAGAGTTACTTAATTTGAGGTATCTCTTTTACAGCAAAAAAAGCTGACACAGTTGTCAGTGATCACTCTTCTGTACTGATTTCCCAAAGCAGTCCCACTATTTACATAATCAAAGGGGAATCCTTTTGTTGTGTGCTTCTGAGTGAGGCAAATTGCAGGCTGTTGTGAGAGAATTGGCTAAAAGGATTTGGCACATCCTCAACAGTGTTGACAAAGTAAATGTGACTATTCGGAGAGACTTTCCTGTGAACAGGAGCTTGTTTGTTTACACAAGTGGGTGCACTTACCCTCAAGTTGTTGCCATAATGATGTAGTGGATGACTTGGTGGCATTTCAGTCGCCTCATTTGTGCCCACACATTTACTATTTTGGAAGGCAAAGAACACACATTGGTCATTTTTATTCTTCAATTTGTTTGTTTTATTTTTTTCTTTGCATGCATGTAAAATGTCAACCAACATGCATTTTTGCATGCATTTTATGACTTTATTTCAGTGCTTGGGGCTATATGAAGGGTAATAAGGATAGAGGCTCACTTGGAGCTGAAGGTATAAACATCTGGGCCAAAAGCAGATCCCCTCCACCTCCCCCACAACACATAATACAGACAGACTGGCTCACCCCTCTCTTACAATAACAACTGCCCTTTAAAACAGTGGGCTGTTAAACAGTGGACTTTATTACTACACACAGACAGAGTCACATACAGTGGGGAATGAGGACATGCTTGCAAGGCTCTGACGTCTGTTTCCATTCATACGCTGACTTTTCAGATCTGTCGGGAGATGTGTCCACGTTGGCAAGCCAGTCAAAGACTGGAACACACACACCGAATTCGCAACACTGGGAACATACTGGCAGTATTTTTCACAGTGTAAGGGTAGGGGGTATTATTATCCTCAGATTTAGGAGGACATAAATCACTCACACTCAGAACAGACAGGTTAAAGCCCTTTTGCTTCCATTTATACTCCAAATAAACGTTTCTGTAGTTGTTTAAAGGTTTGTGACAAATAAATAATAAATAATAAACTGCGTATGTTGATTAAAAATGTTGCTTACTTAGTCAGTTTGTATTTAAACACTGAAAGTAGTTGAACTGTTAGTTGAGATATAAGAGATTAGACTAGTTGAACTGCAGTTAAAATTGCAAGAGATTAAAGCAATTGAAATTGACTGTAAACAATGAAAGTGAAACTGAAGTTGAAAAGCCAGAGGCAGTTGAAGTGTCCACTGTTAATGGTTACAAGTAAGTTGAAGCACTGAAAGTGTTTAAAGGGTCTGTTGAAGTGTAATAGCTGTAGTGGAAAAGTTCATCACTGTAGGCAGTTGAGTTATCGGTTTGTGTGTAAGCACTGAAAGTACTTACAAAGTTTAAGAGAAGAAAGTAGTTGAAATGGTAAAAGATGAAAGCAGTTGAAATATCAGTTGAACTGGAAACAATGGAAGCAATTGAAAAATGAGTAGAAGTTGAAGCACCAGAGAAAGTTGAACTATCTACACTGTTAAGCTGCCAGTATGCTTCTTCAGAGCTGATTCATAATTATAAACATTTCTGACGTGGTGGGACAACACGAGTGAGTGTTGTCAGTTGAAGTTAACTGAAAGCAGTTCAATTGCAATCACTTGTTTGAAAGTGTTGCATGTTTTGTGTTCAAGGCCTGCAAGTAGTTGAATTGTCAGCTGAAATGTTAAAAATGAAAGCAGCTGAAGATGAAGCACCAGTGACAGGTGGGCTGTGCACACTGTTTGTAGTTTCAGCTGGTATGTAAAGGCTTGTGCTGATTATACGACTTTCAGTGTTGGCCGATCACAGTGCTGTTCACACTACACAACTTGCAGTCTTGTAACAGGAGTCTCAAAGTCGTTGTGGCGTTCATACTACGGTGACAGAGGGTCACACACTACGCAAACTGACAATGACTCTTGACGGCTGGTCTCCCAACCACATTTTGTCAGGAAAACATGAAATGTGAAATGACGCAAACCTACACACGAAACAGCTGTTGTTTGTTATAAAGATACCAATTATAAAGACAAAGAATACGGAAGGAATAATGGATTAGCACACGCAGGTAGCAGGGATTGTCTGAAAACTGTTTTGCAGTGCTCGCCGACCGGCAAATCTGCCTTAAAATCGTGTAGTGTGAACTAGGCTTAAGCAGTGTCAGACAGACAGAAGCAACTGATCTCAGTCATATGTTTCCTTTTTAACTCTTGTCGCGTTTGAAGGTTTTATAGCCATCCTCTGTTTTAAGAGCTGATTGAAAGAGGGATTTATTACAGCCTTTTTACTCTGAATATCTATCTTTAAGCGTGATTTAACATTTCCGTCAGTTTGTTATGTCCAAGTCAGCATTCTTTTGCTCTAGAGGAGGTGTCTCCCCCCTCCCTCACCCCGCACCCCATACCCAGCTTTTCTCCAGGGACTTGTTGTTGGCCGTTTGTCTCAGTGTTGTACTTGACTGGGAGAAGTGACAGAAACCTCTTCAGGGAGTAGTCTGATCTCCAAGGTTCTGATTTACAAGAAATATTTTCCACAGGACACCTAAATCAAATTTGATTCTATTATCAAAAGAAGGAACTTAATTAGGTCAAAGGTGAAGAGAATATACAAAAGCATTACAACAATTGACAAAATAATACACACAATCCATAAAAGGAAAAATACCAAAGAAAAGCTGTCGTCATCATATTCCTCTCTTAACCTTCTATCTAAACGAGGCCTCTTAAAAAAGTGAGACTATTGGATATGTTAGGTACTGCTCATGCAAGACTGTTTGACTGTAATGCTTGTTTTTTCTCTAAATGGGTGGTTTTGAATCTAAAAGTGTGCATTCGTTTTGAAAAGTCTGTTAGGCTCAAATTACTTTACTACTTGAATGTTTGACATTTTTATAATGAATGAAGAAGCAATCAAATGTATGCTATCCTTTTCATGATGTCCATATTTAGTTATAGTTTGAATTCAGTTTTTTCTGTTTCCTTTGAATTTCATGTTGTTCAAAAACTGTCACATCTCTGATGTTTGATTTAATTTGCTTTCTGACATTCACTGACTCAGGAATTTGACAGTACTTTTCCAGGTTATGGTACACATGGGAGAAGCAGCTAGAGAGAGTATGTCCAGGAGGAAGTAATCGTCTGTATGTCCGCATACATGCTATGTATATGTGTGTGCATATTGTTGTGTGTGTGTTTTTGACTGAGGGTATGCAGGAAACCGGTATCCAGTATCCGGCTATTTATGCCCTGCCTTGATAAGAGAAGGTGTTTCCTCTGCTGCCTGCACGACTCCTTAGGGCCCATTGTGTGGAAGCAGCAGATATTTATTATTGGAAAGGGTATAATTAGGGTCCCTTGCTTGTCTGGATAGGCAGTCGGTCTGGGAGACTGAAAAAAAGGGGACAGAATGATGTTTAAGGCCTGTCTGCTGTAGGATGGGTGTACTGTATGTTGGGGGATGGGGGTATTTGGAGCGGTAGCACAAAGGATCTGGGTTAGATCTGACCACCCCCTGCTGCTCCAGCTGGACTGGGACTCACGCCACTGTCTGTCTATCCCGCAATGACATCATCATAGCATCCTGTGTGGTACACTGGCATTCCCAGTATCCCCCACACCCCCTCATCAAACAATCACTCATTTGGCACGATGACAGGGTTTCCCCTCTGGGCACAGCAGCCCAGAGATACAGTACAATCATTATTCTGTAGAGTGAAGCAATGAGGGACGTCATTCCTCTCTGCGATGAGTGATTGAAGGGCACATTATAACACATAGCAAGCCCAACACAATTGATTGGAGAAAATAAAGGCTGTTGTTCACAGTAATGTATATGAATGCAGCTTTATGCAAATGTTTGCACTCACCACCATCTCTCTGTCTTTTGTATTTCATGTGCAGCTGAAAAGGTGTCATCACTGGGGAAGGACTGGCACAAGTTGTGTCTCAAGTGCGACCGCTGCAACAAGCTCCTGAACGCTGGAGGCCATGCTGAGGTCAGTAAGGCACCACTAGTAATAGTACAATGCTGAGAAAGTGAGAAATCAGTTATCTCTTGTGCCTAAACGTTCAGTGTATGTACAGTTCATCTGTTTAAGTAATGTGGTTTTACAGTTTTGATTACTTTGATTACTTAGGTAATTCAATTTTATGCCTTTGTACTTCTACATTTCAAAAGGAAATATGGTATTTTCAACTCCACTAATGCACATTTATTCCAAAGTTTTAGTTACTTTTATTTATAAAATAGGATTTATTATTATCTGTTAAACTAACTAAAAATTGACAAGTATGATAAATATAACATTTTAAATGGTGCTATTCTGCATAATTTTATGTACATGTTGCTGCTAATACATATGTATTTTTACTTAAGAATTTGAATGGGGACTTAGTTAAAAGATATTGATACTTCTTACATCACATGCGACTCACAATTATTTTGATAATATCTATTATTGTTCTCATGAATCGATTAGCTGTTTAGTCCAAAAACTACTTTGTCAGAAAATGGTAAAAATCACAGTTTTCCAGACCTGCTCAAAAGCCAAAGAGATTCAATTTACAGTGATTTACAGGTTCAACTTCTTCCTTAAAAACACTTCAGTTTACCTATTAATAATGTAAATAATTGTGAAATTTTATAGGAAAAAATCACAAGATATGAGTTTTAACTCTATAATGGACAGGGATATGTACCCTTTATAGCCTGTATAGCTGCGTGCATGGAGTAGGGCACTGACATTGCCTGGGGTAGAAGTTCACTTCCCACTGAGCCCATTAATGCTAACAGTACATGCACTCTGAGGCTAAGTGTGTTCACCAAATAGCTTAGGCTATGCTCCTCTGAATGGATTTTATGGGCTTTCCTTTGTTAATGCAAGTTCTGTTCTAGGTACTTGTATTGTTTTTCTTTATGAAATATCCGCACAATTGTGTTTTTTACAGTTCATTGACTGTTCATTGACCTACAAGAGGAAGTCAGCTGCTTAGTCATGTACTGACTTATTGACAGCTTTCCTTCACAGTGGATGAAGAATGCTAACCATGTAGCATGTTTATCCCGTTAGGAAAAAATGTTTAACATTAGCTTGTTTTAGTGTTTAAAACTATGAAAAATTATAGTTTTTATTGAAAATATCTTGACATATGTGTAGTGTACACCAAGGCACTTATATAGGCTAAATATTTGGTTTTAGATACTTGGTGATGAAGGAACTACATGCAGTGCTGGTTTGTGAACTACTCTAGTTCGCAAGCTGACCGCTAACACACTAGCAATCCAGGAAGATGGTAATAGATGGAAAGTCAGCGTCATTTTAATTTTCTTTGAGCTGTGTTGTACTCTGCCGTGTTTGTTCTTATAATGTGCATAATTAAATTTAATAAACATATACAGTATTTATTAAAGGGGAGAGAAAATTGAGCTAACAAGCTTGCTAACCGTAAGTTAGCAAGGTGATTAGCTCTTTGTGCCAGTGACTCATGGCTCATAACTGTCTGTAAACCATTCTTCTTTTGTGGAATACTTTTCACTTCTTAAAATGTAAAAATGAATGGTGCAACTCAGCTAATAAGCAACGATGGCGTCCTCCGACTGTGGATCTTCTTGTTATTGGTCAATGGCGGCAATTAATGTATCAACCTTCGCACTCTATTTTAAAAGCTGATGTGACTGTTCTTTTAGACTGGCAGAGGGTGTTTTCAAGTATATCACATTGGGTATAGATATAATGTGTAACTTTTGTATTTTATACAGGAAATTGCTGAGTACATGACTTTTTCCTGCTTTGTGTTTCTGGTTGCATCTGTCAAAATGACTTGTCTTGTGGGAATTGTAACCCCCTCAGTCACAGGATGAGTTGGTTTGAGATCCTTTTTTCTCTCTGTGTTACATAATCACACTGCAGTATCACGTCTCAACATAGATTCCCCCGACTGCGCTGCTCACTATTTGGCACCTTCGTCCTGGGGATTTTCTTATCATGCCCTTTTTCTTTTGCCTTTCATGGCCCAGCCAACGATTCAGTTCTCACCCTCTTGCTCTCTCTATACGTGGGTGAATATCACACACACACACACACACACACACCTCTGAGGACGTGATCTCATCGTCTCTGTACACAAAAAATAATTTCCCCGCAGACCTAAAAGGATGCTGCTCTGCTGTTTAATCTCTGCATGATTACAGTAACATAGTCACATAATGTCACTGAGGCCCACGCTCTTTTGGCCCACCATCCTCTTCTCCCCCTCCATCCTATCTCACCATGGACCGTATCCAAATCCTGCCCCGGGCTGCAGCACCATGTCATGAGCCGGACTTTAGTAGGCGAAAACTCAATACTGGATCATCGTCATGGAAACAGCGTGAGGCTGGGAGACATTACATATTTTTAAAAAAGCATGTAAAGGGACTGTGGTTTTGTTAGGGAGGGTGTTTGTAGTCATCTCAGGCCTGGTATGCAAAAGTTACTGACCCCCAAGAGCAATACTGACTGCTTCTTTAAAAGGAGACACGGGCCGGATAGAGCTCACTGTGGCCTATCGTCTGAGGGCCAAAGTAGGGCAGCAGCTTCCTGAGGATAGAGGCAGAGAGCTAGGCTTGAAAAGATATGGTGACAAGTTATTCAGTGTTGACCCTAAAAGTTCAGGGTTGTTTTAACCTTTAGCACCTGATAACTTTAGAGACTGATTAACAGTCTGTGTCAAAAACCTTGTCTGAGTCATAACTCAGAACATGCATAAATTGCTCTGAACCATAGACTCTATAAAAGAGGGGATGTAGCTACTGTGACTTTGGGTTATGGACTACCGTTTTGAAGCCTCGATTATGGCAATTTGGCTATTGTTGTTTTTTTGGTGACCATATTTGGACAAAATGGTAGGGTATGGGGGGAGTGAGGGGTGATGTAGCCATGAATTTGATTCCCTCCAAACTCAGTTTAGTAGTGAATTTACATTTCATCCATGATTCTAGCTAGCGCCAACTAGCTAGCTTGGATTTAATGTTACTGATATTAATTGGGATGCTAATTTTGGCTGGCAAAAACACCTGCTTAAAACAAAATATAATACCAGAAAAAATGAACAGCCGACTCCTTAGAGCGTCTTCTAGTAGAACCGCACGCTGAACAAGACATTTTTAGGTGACCAAAATGTACAATTAACTGTTGTTTTAAAAACCTTCCCATACAGATCTTGAACCAATTTGAAATTGAGTAATACATTTTGTTGCTGTTGATGATGATGACAAGAGTGTGATATTGTCTAGCACATGATGAACAGTTTTTAAAGAAAGGGATCAAAGAACATTATTTTTTTGTTGTCAAAATATGATGCCTACATTACCCGCAATGCAACTGCACCAACAACAGTTGTCTGTGTCTGAGATGAGGTCTGGTGAGCTCACTTCTACGCCCAGATTTTTAAGATGATCAAATGTGTGGTCTTCCACCCCGTCCCACGCTGACTCAAGTGACATTAGGTGAGGGGATTTATCAGATTTCATAAAACTTTGATGTAATGTGGAAGGGTGGGAGGAGGATGAAGAAGGGAGCAGGTCAGGAAAGAAAAGATGGAGAAGACAGATTTCAGTGTCACGATGTGGGAAGGGAACTTTCTGGGAAGAGAGTGGGCTGTACAGTGATGGATAATCCATTTTTAGGGTTCTTCTGCTGTTCCTCTTAACATTTCACGGCCAGAGCCACAGCAATACTGTACAGTAGACTATTACCAGACCGCTCAGTTCACTTGACAATGAAGCCCTGTGTGTGTCTTGTCCTGAGAAAGTCATCAGTGCTCAGTCAGTGCTTGGTATCGGCCTCCAGACCTTCACGGAGCTCATAAATGTCAAACAGGAAGTGTGAAAGAAGTGCGTGACTACTTAAACAGTATCTGATCCTGTTAATGCATTATTAAAGGTGAGAGAACAATCCTGTTTTCTGCCACACCGTCTTCAAAGGAAAATGAGCTCATGTGGCCATGGCAGAAAGGATTGTGGGTTGTATGCCTCTTTTTCCCTTACCACCCAGGGCCTGGCGTCTTGCCCGTGGCATTGGCTTGGTTCTTCTCTTCTATGGGCATTGGGCTCTGGACCAGTGGCCACCCTGGCCCTCAGCCCTGATCCCCTACCCAAGCTGATCACATGCTCCTGCAATGACCGCCACTTTCCCAGCATGTATCAGCAACAGGCCATCTATGTCTTAGACTGGCCTCTCTGCCCCATGAAGAGGCAGACCTTCGAGGGTGTACAGGCACGTAGGTTGCACTCAAGTGTGGCGCAGAATTCATCAACAGAGTTGTTATGTGTTGAGATGGAAAGAAAAGCCTTGTCTCCGTTTTTGGACACAGTCACTCCATCTCTTTATCCACCCATGGGAGAAAAAAAAACAAAACCAAAATATATTATGTCAGAAAAATGTGTGAAAAATATGACATTGGATGCATTTTCCCATTTGCGTCATCCGTTTTTTTTAAAGCCTTACATTCCTATTGAGTCAGTTTGTTTTATTTGTATGTGATGGTGTTTTTTCTGTCTTTCCCGCAGCACGATGGAAGGCCCTACTGCCACAAACCATGCTATGCTGCCCTCTTTGGGCCAAAAGGTAAAGTACACATATTTTTGTTCAACAACTCAACATGCAATATGTTTGTACCTGTAAACTAAACTTCGTCTACACTTTCTTACTGCATCTTATCTGGATTTGTTGTATACTTGTTTGAAGTGTGTGACAATACTTAGTTTATTCATGTTCTTTGTATTTATTGTAATGTTTTTATGTTGCCCTCTTGGCCAGACCTCTTTTACCTAGCCTAATAAAGGAAAAAGAAACAAGTTTGAGGATTTAGTATGGATATATAAAGAAAAGGCTGAAATTAATACAGAAATAGATATTTTAAAGACCAAATAAATAAATGCTGAAGTGTAATACCATCATAAATTGTATTTGTGTCTGTATGTTAATTACCAATTTATGTGTTTAAGACAATTTCTGTAATAATTTAAGCCTTTTATTATGAATTAAAATATCTATTTCTGTATTAATTTACTTCAGAATTTATTGAAGTATTTTGTTTTACTAAATAAATTGTCCATCATCAGCGGAGTCAGTTATATTTTTGTGCAGATCTCAGTGCCACATGTCAAATTTTTTTCATCTCCTCCCCTTTGACTTTTTCAGGTGTGAACATTGGTGGAGCCGGCTCATATGTGTACGATACTCCAGCCAACAACAACCCATCTCCAACTAGTGTGGATTCAGCTTCCAAAACTGAGGAGAAGCGAGTGTTCGCATCCAAGGCAGGATCAAAAGGTAAATGAGAAACCATGAGCGTGTATTCACACTGTATGTATTTAAATTGTGGATCTATTTGCAAACATTGACTGGGGTGGAAAAAACTACTCGATAGGGGCGTTTTTGTCCCTTTAAGATTTTGATGTTTTCAAGAAGCTGTTGGTTGCTGACTCAATGATAAGAACATCGATACAGTCTTTGGGGATTTGAGGAGGATTTTCTCAGACGTGTTAGATAGGGTGTGTCTTCTGGGAAATCCCTGTTCACAGGACCAAATCACTATCTGGTAATTTTTGTCGATTTATCTCTGCTCTGCAGTTAGTAGCCATTCTCCACCCACTTGGTTGGTAGAAAACTCAGCAATGATTTTAGGATCTCGCTGTCTCATTGCATTTAAATCATTTTAAATGTGTGGGGACTAAAATCTGTTTGGGTGAATTTATGGGAATAAGTGTATATGTTGTTTTTATGACAGAATAAAACCAAACCAGTGTCTTTGCCTTTTGCTGCCACCTGCAGTTCCCAGCACAGCACTACATGTAAGATAAATGACCCTCATGATTGTCTGTTGTAAGAAGAAGTGTTTTACCATGGCAACCAGAATATTTAAATTGGCATAATTTGCGTCTTTACTCAGCAATTCTCCCCTGAAACTTATAAAAGCTGTTTAGTACTTAGCTCAATATTATTTTTATACCCATACATTATTAGTACACTGGATTTCACACCTCACTGGAAAGATTAGTAGTCATTTATTGAACTGTTTCCCTTGCAGCACATTTTGCCTTTCCAGTATTGTAATGTGTGTAATGTCTCTGTAATGTATCAGCAGCTGGCAGCATCACCACTTTTTCTGGAGAGGCCAACATGTGTCCCAGATGCAGCAAGAAGGTGTATTTTGGTAAGTAGTTCCACACTTCCAGGAAACAAGGTGAGGCAAAAGGTGTGAACCTGCAAAGTGGTTGCCACGGTGTCTCACAGGTGTTTGTGTGTTTGTCACAATAGCTGAGAAGGTGACATCACTGGGCAAGGACTGGCATCGACCCTGCCTCCGCTGTGAGAGGTGCAGCAAAACTCTGGCTCCAGGCAGCCACGCAGAGGTGAGGGGGAGGAAAAATATGTTGGAAATACTGAAAAGAAGAATATACAAAACTCTGAAGGAAAAAAAGATCTATAGAAATAAATAGAAAGTCAAACTCAAAAGAAATGGTGTGACAGAAATCCAAATGTTCTGCCATAAAATCTACTTTTATGATACCTGTAATGTTCAGTGTTTGTTTAAAATGTCATAGAGCTTTTAATTAAACTGTATATTTTAGCACTTAGGTCATAGATGGTGTTTGGTGTTGTACTGGACTGCATAATATTCAGAGGTGTTTCTAGTATTCTGCCCTGTCATGTATATAAATATAGAGGACAAAAAAATAGAAACACCTCTTAATATAATGTAATCCAGCACTACACCACCTTTAACTACAGTATGATGTATGTGTTATAATATATATTATGATATAATAAACATATAATTGAGTTTACCCTGTTCCCAACAAACTGATCATTACACGGCTTTTGTATGAGACAACATTATATTGTACTGGTGTACCTAATAAAGTGGTCATGGAGCGCTTAATGCTTGATTTGAAAACAAGTAAGAAAGTGCTTCTTCTGACATTGTTGTGACACAAAACAAGTGATGCTGATGCACAGGGAAAATGAGGGAAATGAATTCCAAAAAAGTCAAAGCACATCTGTTTCATCAAGGTACAGAAGTTTAAAAGTCTTTATGGCTGCGTGATTAACAACAAGACCAACGCGGAAGGACAAGTACAAGCTTCATGACACAAGACTTTATTCAGTTCCCTCATTGCACTTGAATGAACGAACAATATGTCACATAACAGTAAAGAAAACATGTATACAAGTAAATTCTCTTGAATCACATATCACCAGGTGAAAATATTAGGTGAGGTGGAGAAATCAACACCTAAATGTTCTAAAAAATAAAAAATAAAGGTCATAAATCTTTATCATTGAGACCAAGATAGACTAAAGTTTCCATTTTTGTAATAGTCTTTTCAACTTGTCACCACTCCTTACAGAGTGAGGGGATGACTTCAGGGACCATCATGTAGCCACCATAATAAAGCCTTTTCAACATTTGTACATTGACTTCTTTGGGGATAGAAAAAAACAGCTTTTATTGTGTTAATGTTTTCATTTTATTTATTGTTTATATTCCAGCATGATGGCCAGCCCTACTGCCACAAACCGTGCTATGCTGTTCTCTTCGGGCCCAAAGGTAACCGCTAGGGGGTGCTGTCAACCCACCGATTATCAGATAGACTTGAAACAGAATGTCGTATGTCTGAGTACTTGCTGCACACGTTGCGCACAATAAGTCTTACTCAATAGTCATTTCATCATAACACCATTGTCTACAACATGGCAGATTCTTAAGGCTGTACAGGAAATGTTTTGCAACCTCTCCTGCTCATGCTCTACCTTCTCTTGCCCTTCCCATTAACCCCTGACAACCCACTGCTGTCCCTGTGGTTTTTCCAGGCGTGAACACTGGCGGTGTGGGCAGCTACATCTATGACAAGGAGCCCAGTGCAGTGGCCGAGCCTTGAACCTTTGTCCCCTCAGCCTCATCCCTCTTCTCTACAAAACACTGACCGTCAACCACAGTATTATTTGTAGCCTTTTCTCCTCCCCACCTGTGCGTTCATACCTGAGACAACCAGCCTTCTGCTCCAGATCCTTTTCTCCTTCATTGTGACCCACTCCCGGCAGATTTAGCACCATGAGGAATGATTTCAAATTGCCTATACATGTGTTATGTATTTGCTCCAGGAGACCCCTTGGCACAAGCACATTCAGCATTCCCACATGATTGCTGTTGGTTATCACACACTATTCAAATTGTTTCAACTATTTTTGCCATGTTTACACAATTAAATGTAAGTGGACACATTAAATGTCAACACAGAAAGAATAAGAAGGTGTTCTATTTCAATTTTGCACCCTGACAGTAGTGTGATTGAGGAAGAGATGACATGTTTTTAAAAAAAATATTGGATGGAAAGTGATTCTCAGGTGTGGAAACGTGCTTTGTGGGTGGAGGTGCAGAGCGTTGACTGTGACGTGTTGACAGGCAGAGGAATTTTGCTTTGGAGGCTGCTGCACGCACAGGTGGTGCTCAGGAGCGCCGTGCCAATAAATCTGTATGTTATAAATGCCATATTTACAGTTTGACTTTCTGACAACATTCCTTATGTGAAAAAAGACTGTTTTTTTTAAAGAAAAATCCCAACATATTGTAAATGGTTGGACAGTGGATCTCTCAGGCAACTGTTACATGATTTTAAGAATCCATGAGGCTGTATTGAGTCAACATGAGTTTATTTTACTTTTGATCATATGTGATTTACCTGATTCATGTCAAAATCTGGGTAATAAGATATTAATTGCTAACACAAACTTTTCCCAGTTATATTTTAAATTTTTTAGTGAGGCAGAATGTGGGTGATGTTTTGGTAAAGGAGGGAGGGTTATGATTTGTCAGGGGAGAAACATGTATTTATTATTTTAATTCATGGCCTTTACATCTCATTAGACATTGTACTACTACCCTTTATGGGATTTATTATGAAGGAGGTAAAAAAAAAAGTCAATGTAAGCTGTATAAATCTCTACGATCAAGATTTCTATTGTTGTTTTCAACTAAATAGCCCTGCTGTTAGTTTCCAAGAGATAATGTGCTATTCAAAGTATTGTATTTTTTGCCATTAGCAGAAACAGTAGCTTAGCTTGTAGGGACAAATACGAGACACTGCAGACAAGTCATTCTGTAAGAATGTGCATCCTAGTATTATTGTCACAACTGTTACTGTGTTTGTTTTATTACCTGTTGTACATTGTAGGGCTTTATAGACACGGCAGGACTCACTGTTTGTAGAACTGAAGCACAGCACTTCAGCCCTGCTGCATTCGTCTTTTTAATCCCTTGAATAAATATTTCAGAAACTCTTCATCTGTGTTATTACAATTATTGTTTGACTTTAAAACCCCTTTTTCTGTTCATGAATTTCAATAAAACAAACACTACATGTGGTGCAAGTTTGTGATTTTTGTCAGCAGTTATTTGTTTAGATTTGACTGGATGGAAAATAAAAATTCAAAAGGAGCATTAACAGAGCTACACTGAGGTTCATGGATCTCTTTCTACATGTACATGTACTCAATTCAACCCCAGTTAGACTTATGAATACTATAAACTACAGTACTTCAGATTATAGTTTTGTGATAGAGAGGCCATCAGCAAAAGCACTCTCCCTGTACAAAATGATAAAGGGAGCAGTTTTGTGGTTGATCTAGTCAACTGTACACAGCAATGAATGTGAAATGTCATTACAAAAGCAGAGCAGGCGCACTTGGCAAGCTTTCCCTGAATGAATCACTTGGCTCATTCATCTCAGGTCAGTCTTCACTGTCATAACTGTAATGCAGCGCGTTTTATGAGGCAGAAAAGCACTGTTATATAATCTGAACTGCATGTGTGAAAGCTTTAAAGTTATATGAGGTGTTCTTTACTATTATAGTCGGGTGTAAACTGCTTTTTCATAGCTGAATGTAATGTATTTTGTTATTGTTGACATATCAAACTACATGTGATGGCATTGGTTGGTTGGACAAAATAATGGGACTTAATTTACCCTACAATATAATGTAAAACCACCTCTTTAGCTAATGCATTCAGAAACCTAAAGGTAGGATTAACTGTGTGTATGTAACGACTGGACAATGTTAGCTCAGCTTAGGCTACACTCAGCTCACCGTTTGTCACTTCACAACACATATCCAAACATAATAACTTTCAGCAGGAAGAATGGCTTCACGCGTCCGCACAGTTTCAGTCTTACCTCACTTTTTAAAGATGTGTTAAGTTTCAGTGTAATACCAGTTTGGTAGCGTTGCTCATGCTTACGCAGGCTTCAAGGTTGCACACCATGTCATCATTTTAGTCATAAAATCAAAATATGAACCACCATCTTTCCCACATTGGGTCACTTTTAATTTGTCTTCTTTAATTTGAAAACATCTTTTTAACGTTGAACTGGACCACACCCTGGAAACTGTATAGTTGCCTGGATACCAAACAGATGTCAGTATACATGGCCGCCTACATGTGAACTCTTTGTTTTCACATCAGTCACAAAAGACCCACACACACACACCTTGGACTGGCTTTGTGCTGGAGACTGCCAAATGAAACCATCTGTTGCAGGCAAAATTAGACACACTGGACTTAGAGAGAATACAGTTGTCACCACCTGCAGGATGTATTGCTCAGTCAACAGCTTCCACTTAGTTTTCAGCTTCCATACTGAATATGGAAAGATTGCAGCTTACATTGTATGTCAGTTCTGTAATTTATGTTGTTTGTTTGTCAGTTTTGGATGTATTGCATTCTTTATACATAGCTTGAACCTTTTCTTGGTTTTTATTTCTGAATTGAGGCACAGCATTAGTCTTGTTTGCATGTAGAATTTTTTTTTTGTTGATTAACAAAACTATTTAAGAAGGAAAAAATCCTAAATCCCTGCTCCCAAATGATGTCCACAATTAGAGAGTCATCACAAGATATTGCTTCATAGGGCTAAGGCTAATAAAATTGAGAAACACTGCCCAAGGAAAACAACCCTCTACAAGCTCTCTAGCGAAACACAGTCTGGCTTTATGATGAAGAGTAACTCTATGGCACTCAGCAAATAATGCGATTCTGCATTGGAGGTGTCAGATATGGAAATATCTGCTATTTATGTAATGGCTTTCATAACTGCTTTTCCAATAAAGGGATATCAATTCCTCTCTGTGTCTTTCTTTTCCTTTGGACCATTTCCTCTTCATCCAGGGGAGCGAGACTTTGTCTCACATCATAAAACAATATTTCCACCATCTACAGTTATTCCCTAAATAGAACTTGCATACATGGGCTGTGAATGTTCAGTGGACTTAACCCATCTACCAGATGTCCGAAAGCTTCAGTGAAGTGACCAAAGCAACCGTATTGGAAGAGAGGGAGTGCAGGGGTCGCTTTAATGGAACCAGGACAAGTCTCAGGGGATGCAAAGCAGCAACTTCACATGTCCAAAATGGTTTGCTTTGAACTTTGGCTTTGTTGCGAAAATATGTATAGACCAGCAATACCAATACAATGTGGAAAATCTGTATGACAATTTTATAGATTGTAACATGTATAAAGAATGGATCCAGGTGGACCTTGGGCAATGTCTGAGTCGTCACCGATATTAGATGAACTCAGCTCACAAAATCTCATAACTGTGTGGGTGCAGTTTGACTTACAGTAGTCTGGCAACATGAGAAAACAACACACCTAATGTCCTAAACATTTTGATTCAAATATTGCTGAATCCTGATTGGTGCACAGACCTTTGTGTGTCATCACCTTTTACTCCAAATGACTCCTGCCCACTTTAACCCAGTTAAAGGAGCTCATGGAGACAAACAAAGCTCTAAAGTTGGCAGAAAATAATGTGTTCACGTAAGATCCCATTTCTGATAGCAAGAAGCCGAAAATTAGTTATCAGGACCTTTAAATAAACTGTGCAACTGTGCAGCATACATAACATACATGACGGCCACTTCTTAGAAGTCATGTGTAAGTCTTACTCTGACACTGTAAAGCAGCTGTACAGAACTCCAGTACTCTGGATCTCACCCATGTTAGCTTAATTTCAGCCCCAGTCAGGTGGGACAGACAGACTGCCAGAGAATCGCAGTTTTGTTTCCCATTCAAGTTAACCAGGCTGAATAAATTATTGAGGCGTCTCCTGGTTTATTAGATTAAACATTTTTGGAAAGCGCATCAGTCTGCAGTGATTATAAGGACTAGCTGATCATAAGAAATTTACATTGCAGTTTTGATTTTTCCAATAGCCATCGCTCCAGCCAAGAGTCTAATTCAGCAAAACATCTGATGGGAGGTGCCCACTCACACATGTGCCGTCAGAAGCCTGGTTTGTGCATAACGACTCAGTCTGGTTTAACAGTACAGTTACATCAGATCCTGCGTATTAATAAAAGGCGTCAGGGGCTTTATAAGAATTGTCCTCCTTGTTATGGGAACAATGCCATCTGTATCCACATCCTTCCACCGTCCTTGATGGTTTTCCAAATCTACAGCCTGCTGTCTCACCACAAAAAACTCCAGCACACTCCTTTTCTACATGTCTTATGTGGCAGTTATCTGCAACCAGAGTATGTGATGTTATTGGAGCAGATGCAAGGGTTTAATCACAGAACAGCCTCTCCCTCCTTCTGCTTACAACATCCTCCCTGAGGCTGCAACAGCTCGGGCGCACCTGAACACAGCCGCATTTAAAATGTGATGAAAAGATAATGTTGCAGCGATTTTAAAAAAAGGTAGGAAAGCTGAACCCCAGAACCTCCTTGCTACCCCGACAGCCCAAACTTAAACATGAACAATCACTCAGCACAGGTGGGCCGTCTGTTGTTTCACATTGACGAGAACAGCAGCGGAGAGATATGAAACCATGGCAAGCTGCCACTGTCCGGGCCGGAAGCCAAGACCTTCCCTCTCCCTTTTCTCCTACACACTGAATCCTCTGGATCCCTCTCTCCCACTGGTCCCTCAGGGCCTGCCCAGCCCACGATGAAGGGATTTTTATCATGCTTTTGGTAAAGGGAGCTTTTTTTCACAGATATCGATAACTCAAAGAGAACAGCTGCCTTTCCAGGTTATCTCACACCTACAGTATTTATGTCAGAGCTGATACTACACCGTGTTGTAATTGGGTGCAACTGGCCGGTGACAGTAGGGATAAGCTTTATTTTGGCTCATCCCTGGTTAAGGCAGCCAAAACATAGCATAGATAAGTTAACAAGGTGTACAAAGACAGTCCCTTTGATTTGAAATCCAAGAGTGACAGCAGGGCTTTGTCCTGTTATTTATCTGGTCTGTTAAAAAAAGGACCTGATCAGGAAAAACAGAACAAAAAACAATGTGAGCTTATAAAAACATTGCTGGGGCAGAATCTGGCGATGAAGTTAGTTCTGCTATTCAAAGGATGCTTTTGAAGCCCTGGCTGAACTTATGCTTGCCTGGAACATCCTTGCTTGATTTCACCATGTTACATGATGTCCTTTCTGCAGTATATGAGGCAAATGGAAGCACTAAAGTGAGGCCTCACATCTGAAAATGTGCTTTTGCGTGTTTACTGATGTCAGATCAGTTACATAATGTTCAGCCACGCCCTTCATATGGGCAGGAAGCAGCTGTTAAACCGATCACATGGAACGACACGCTCCTCATCATCACGTCTATCACATAAATCTTTTCCCTCTTTTGTCACCTTTTCTTGTTTTTCTGCTCTTTAACACAGGTTTCCACTGTGCATTTGTAATTCAGTGCATACCTACAGGATCTACAGGAGGGTTGAATCAGGGCCAAAGGTAAATGATGGAAAGAATAAAAGAGATTCATTTGGAAAATGTACTGGCCTCTGTTGCTATGTTTTTTAAAAGGAGCCCATTCACCATATAAGTTTTTGTCTAATTCTGGAAAGCTGGTCGGAAAGCTGAGAGGGTGCTAAAGCAGGGGAGAGACAGGACATATAGTTCTGGAGGGACTCAATCCCAGGGTTTTAGATGGGGTGCTTCATTAAGGTCTGTCATCCTTGTATGAAATGTTCACTGAAAAGAAAGAGCTTAAGCAACGGTGAGGAAATGCCTCTGAGACAAGTAAAATGTTTTGGCTCTCACCATTGTTGGCAGGGTCAGACGTCCATTCACATCTTAGCAGATCATTTTTTTGAGCCCTTCAGTAAGTTAAAAATTTGCATTTTTAATATAAGACAAAGATAATTAGGATACAAACAAATAAGTGATGATAATGATAAAGTTGCTCTTTAAAAAATCAGCTAAGTTTAATGTGTCTATCCTGGGGAAGGCGGCAGGGGAAGAAGTACTCAGATCTTTTACTTAAGTAAAACTACAAATGCATTAGCATCAAAATATGCTTAAAGTACCAAAAGTAAAACTACTAATTTTGTATTATCAATCTGAATCTGCAATGTAACCAGTAACTAAAGATAATGTAGTGGATTAAAAGGTAGTCTACAATGTTTTCTTCTAAACTGCGGTGGAGTAGAAGTCTAAAGTTGCAGAAAATCAAAAAAGTCAAAATATTATATGCATTGTGAAATATGTCACTTGGAGTGTCAATCCCACAAAGAATTATTAAAAGTTCTGCAACTTTCTTCAGCTCCACAAAGATTTTTAGCGTCTTTTAACTAATTGTGTAGATTTTATGGCTGGCAGCTTAATGTTTTAGTTCACTCTTACGGTTCTCATTAAAGCAAAAAATCCACTGCAGAAGACAGACAAAGTTAGCAAGGTAGATATCTTGTAAATATAGTGGAACATTTAGCAACTAAAGCCAGATATTTCCCTCAGGAGTTGATGAAGACCAAAAAGAGCCAAATGATAGTGGAAATTGAACGTACAGCTTGTTAAGACCTGATGCAGTTACTGCAGTCATGACAACACTGTTGAATCAAGTAGCCAACATGTGAATCTGTGAAACAACTTCATATGAATATGATGTGATTACAATGAACTGCTTGACTCTTGATCCACAAAATCCACAACACCTTCTATGAGATAGAAGGCAATTTCTAATCCACAAATGCAGATGGAAACTGTCGACTGAGTGAGAAACTAGACCATTAAGCAATACTTAAGTATGCATGCTTGAATGTCTGTGAATGCAGCAGAAGTCATGACTAACTCCACCTAATTCTTATCTTTAATTGAGCTCAGATATAAAAACACTGACCTAATAATGAGCCTGAGGCTAATGTGCACATAAACATGCTTAGAAAATGGTTGGACAAGAGGAACATTTAGCTAATAATGTGTTCAATTTCCTTCTGGTTGGCCTGGTATCTTTAAAAAATACTGTACATTTCGATATTTTCATTTAACGTCTTACATGAATACAATAGGACTGCTGCATGTCAGATAGAAAGGCTGTCTGTCTGCATTCCAAGGCCACACCCGCAGACGTCACAGCAGCTTCCTTTATTGTTGCCTATCCTATAATATTGCAAAGAAGCCTCTCTGTGTACAATGGACCCAGTGTGCATGCTGGTGAATAGTGAAATGGAAAACAAATGAGGAGGGGCGCTGAGCTAAAGTGCTGCAAGCCATTTTGTGGAGGAAGATGAGCAATCACAGGAATGTCAATGAGAGGACATCATAGGTAGGGAGACAACGATGAGAGAGAGACGACAAGAAAGAAATGTGACAACAGTTGACACACTCTTTTGAATTCGGATGTTCTAAAAGCTTAACTTTAATGCAAAGAAATCAGCACATACTGTGTAAAAATACGCAGAGATTGACAGTAAATGTCCTAGCAAAGCCAGACCTCGAATGTCAGTCAAACATTTTATGGGAAATGCCCACTCAGAAGTTTAAAGTTTAGACAATATCCACAAATATGTCCAAAGAACAGTTTTATCCTCTTTTTACAATTTCATAACATTTCTCTACATTAAAAAGTGTGGAGAACTAAAATTTTATTACAGTTTCTGATATTTTTGCTTGTAATTTACTGTTTTACATCTGCGTTTTATGCCAGTCCAACTGCAAATACACATGACACCAGATGGGACATAAACCAGAGCAAAACTTTAAAAAATAAAAAGAAGTGAGCACTGTAAGGACCTCAATTCTGCACACTTACCCTGCAGAGGCTGTTGCACTGATATTATTTCACAGACTTCTTCAGTGGTCACAGAGCGTTCCCACATAATGAAAGTCCACCACAGGGACCCTCCAGAGCCTATCACTTGGGAAAACATTTTCTCTGCTTTTGCCTTTTATATGCCTGGCGAGGAAATCAAGGCCTGTTTGTGTTATGGAGAGGCGGTTGCCAAGGTTTCTCAGACGAGCAGCATTCCAAGTTATTTCGAACATCTCTCACTTTTTGTAAGATTTGAAGTGCCTCTTTTACTGTTAAAACCTATCTTTGATCGTATAATTAAAAACTGACTCCATTATATTCTCAGTGGTGGAGGTGAGACACTTGTATTCTATTCCAGATGCAAACATGTCAAGATTCATACTTCTTCTAGGAATAACATGCTATTAGTGTTTGATTATTCACTGGTCTGTGGTTGACAAGATTGGTAGCGTTGCCAGAAATGTGGCTCAAAAATCCCCCTACCACAAGAACCTTTATTGATTTGGTCTAAGAAGAAATTGATCAATGGAAACCACAAGATTTTTATGGCTCCCAGGAAAGAAAGTGGTTTTCCCTAAAAATTACACTCTGCAATGTTTAGGAAAATTTCTTTTAGAGAGTGTGTGACAAGCGTGGCTGATCAGTTCCTCTATAATTGTCATGTGTTACTTATATTTTAAATGATGTTTTACTGTGTGTTGTAGCTAGGAAGCAGCATGACATTTTCAAGGAAGTGCTGAAGCATGGGGTTGCAGTAAAATAGTCAAATAAAACTCAGTATATAAAAGCTTTAGAGCCTGGTGTCCTTATTTTTAACCTTTCCAAAAACCAAAAATGCACAGCAAAAGGTCTCAACCGGGACAACAACAAACTTGACTTGACGCCTCAGACTGGAATTGTGTAGAGAGAGTGGCGAGGACAGTGGAGAGAATCCTCGGGACAGCACTTCCTTGCAGCCATGACACTGCTCACAGACGCTGCCTGACCAGGGCTCAGACAATCACAAAATACACCTCCCAACTCCACCATGGACTGTTCTCCCTGCTGCCCTCTGGCAAGAGGTTCCGCAGCTTCAATTTCAGAACAATCAGATTCCACAACAGTTTCAACCCCCACGTAATAACACTGCTAAACTCCCAATAATCCCCCCTCCCATACGACACTTGTCACTTTACACGGACCCTGTGAACTCACTGAGTTACTGTACTATCTGCACTAACATCTAACACTATTATGTTGTCCGTTTCACTGTTACAATACATGCTGCTGCTACAGATATTTGCACTTTTCATATTGTCTTACATACAATTTTTCTGTACATATATTTTTTTTGTTTGCTGCTACTTTTCTAACAAAAGTCACAATAGTTTTATTCAGTTTCTGTTTCTTTTGTATATATTTTTTTATTTTATATTTTATATTTATACTTATATTTATACTCTGTTTCTTTTACGTGTCTTCTGTTTTTATTTGGAGACTTCAACAACTAAATCTCACTCAAATGTACATGGTGAATGTCCAGCTGAATGACAATAAAGTCTGTCTAAGTCTAAAAGTGTAAGAAATGAAAAAACTATGTGTTTATCTGCTCTAAATTAGCTGCAAACGTTGCTATAGCGTTACATCAAAAGCCAATGAGCATATCATAAATTACCTAAATTAGTTTTCTGGGTGTACAGATTAGGTTTAAAAAGACCCCTTGATCACCAGCATAGCCAGTGTGCAGTGTTTCCCCTTCCTGCGTGGAAGCCAAACTTAGATATGCTATAACTGTTAAGCTAACGTTAGCAGCTCTGTTCTGTTCTTTATTGGATTTGGGGAAGTCCACAGTTACCAGAAAAAGCTTTACATTTGCAAAAAACATCAACTAGTCATCATTTTGAAGCCTTTTCTCTTGAAAATAAAAACACACTGTTTGAAATGAATGTACAAGTAAGATAGCTAAGCAGCCAAACAGGATTATATTAGAAGATACATTATTAATGTTAACAGTCTGATCCATGGATCATTAACTGATGAGGATGGTAACTTTTTCCCTGTGACGTGTAGCAATAGCCTCAATCTTAGCATGATATGTGTATGTAGCCATCAAATTCATACTTAATGACCCATTTTACAATGTTAAAATAGAAGTAAGCTGGAAACATACTATCAGCCGGAGACAGCATTTTCAACCAACTCATGGAACTAATAAAATCTACAAGAGACGTTTGTCTTTTCAGCCAGCAAAATTGACAGTTACTGGCTAGAAATTATATGCCTGCTTTTGTCTGCATCTGGCTGACATCAGGGACCTATTGTTTCAAAAATTACTAAGAATTTCGAGTGGAAAGAACCTTTTCTAATAAGCTGTTTTACTGTGTTGTAACAAGGACAAAACCTGCCATTTACAAGGCTGACAGTGGAAACTGGACAGGAAAGTAACACTTTCCTATGGTAATTAGCTAGGCTGGATATTCATTACTGATATCTGCAACATAATTGTGCCTAGTCAAAGTTCTATTTAAAGATATCTGTAATTACATTTTGACTTGCAAGATTTAAACTACTTTTATGTGTATGGGATTTCTCACCACAGATGTCTACAATTCAACTGATTTATGACTAGTTGTAATTGTAATTTAACTCTCCAGTGAACTAAGCTCTCGTTCGCCACAAATTCCTAGATGATAAGCTGTTTCAATTTCATGGCATTTTCTTATCTATTCATAATGTCATTCGACATACCTGAAACTATTATTGGAGTAGTCAAAATTGAATTAAAGACATCTGCAATTGGCAATTTGGATGTGTGCGTCATTTTAGTGACACCACTGGAGCTATATCTGTTGCTTTATCGGAATGACTTTAAGACATCTTGAATAAAAATTCAGACTGGTCATAATGTAATTACGACCAGTGAAAAGAAATTTTCTGTTCCAGATCGTCAAACGTAGCTAATAAATGTTAAAATGGCTTGCCATACTTATCTCAACACTAGTTAACTAAGTGCAACGTATCCCCAAGTACACCAGTGCGGAAGCTCAAATAGGAACGGAGGTTGAAAAAGATAAAAACAGCTCCCAGATGTAAGTTTGTATGATTATGCCATCATTGAAAAACCAGGCATAGTCAAACTTTCCTGGACAATTAAAGACCACAAACAACCACCATGGATCCATTTGCATGTTAAGACATTGTCAGAATCCATTTACATCTGGGTCCACTTCAAAACACATCTTAGTGTCTGGTGCTCTGTTCAATGCAACATCCAGATCCCTTGCTGAGATACAGCTCACACAGGGGTCTCGCTGAGCTGCCAGAGGTGGACCACATCACACATGGCAATTACAAAAATGTACAGCACCGATTTGGAAATGGGGCTATCTTTATCCAGATGGAGCTGAATGAAAAGGAGTCAGAGTCGGAAATGGTTTTCTGGAGGTGCAGTTTACTGGCCTGCATACTGTTAGACTGACTAAAAAGCTAGAGCCTTGACAACAGAGTAAACACACTGTGGGAACGACAGTTTTTGTTGTGCAATATTTAATGCAAAACTATGATCCTCATTTGTATGTTTCAAATTACTACATTAAATCACACAGTTCATACCCTCCCTTGATTTACTTACTGGTCTACTGGGCGACTGCATTGGTTGCAAAAAGAAGTCTGATTGCATTGGGGTCTATGACAAAATGACCATACTTCCCTCTCTGACGAATCATTACATCAGTAAACACTTCCCTAAAAAGTGTATGGTCTCAGTCGTTAGTTTCAAGCCTTCTACAATACAGCATAATGTTAATTTTGTAAATTATGGTCCCATTTAGACTAAAACAGACTTTAAAGCAGGGTATGCTTTAGGATGTGGTTATTTTGTGATTGACAAGTCACTACAATGGTGACCTGTAATACAGGATTTGTGATAATACAGGTGACATGTGTAACCGTCTGACCCTGAGAACGTACTACATGGTCCGAAGTCGAATCGGCGACCTTGGGTATGGGAGGCGGACATGCTGACGAGGAGGCTAAAACCCATGGGTCCCGTCATCAATCGCCAGTGTGTCTGGTAAGGTGTCAGGGAGTGAGGTTTACTCACTGCACAGCCGTGCTGGCTTCCGTTACACATGTATCCACTGCACTGTGTAAATTTGACCAGCGCCACTGAAAAAGCACGTTAGGAGTCTGCTGCTTTTCTCGTAATTACGTTTTGTTTTTTCAATAGCCAAAATTAGCATCCCGGTAATATCACGGTTAACATAAATTAATATGCACCTTGCTAACCAGGCAAACTAGCGCCACCCTTTAGTCTGGTGACATCTGGTTCCAAAATAGCAAGATGGCGACAGCCAAAATGCCAAACTTGAGGCTTCAAAACAAAAGTCCACAAACCAGTGGTTGGTGTCACGGTGACAACGTCCAACTTCTTTTACACAGTTTGTGAGCTCAGTGTGAGCTCAGTGTTGTTTAACCGGGAAGACTATCTTTACGCTTTTCTGTTGCTGTCAGCTGTCATTTTAGTGCGAAATTGCAGCGGTCCTCCTCCACCTCATTCACAAGCTCGAGGTTGAGCTCATCACAACTCCACTTTTCATCACATTCAGGATTCTCTTCATCTTATCACCACCACCACTGTCTAGACTCCATCGGAAAGGGGGGGGGNGCTTTAATGGTGGTCTTAATGCCAAAAACACATTGCAGATGTAAATAAATGATTCGTTCACTGAGATGAAGCCTCTCCTGATTGAACTGCAATCATAAACAGAAGACTGCAAAAGATGGCCTCTCGCCATACTTGTGAAAATAAATATGGACATAGTAACAGCAAAAAAAATACAGAGTATTATACAGAGTCAGAGTCAAGTTTCAAGTTACCATTAATTATTTTAAACTGTCTGTATTTCATTGGGATTGCAGTTACATAAAAACTGCCATGTTAGGATCATTGTTTATGGATTTTAAATTAGATGGCACACATGGGATGATGAAAGGAACTCTCTAAATAAAATTCCCAGTTTTTCCATTATCTTAATGCTGTCTTTATATGTAATGCAACCTTTACCTTTTATTTGGGGTGTTGCACTCCAGTTCTGGCAAGAACACAACAGTATAATATTTCTCAGTTGGTGAACCAACTTTATGAGAGTTTATGGAAACACAGACAAACAGACATGCACACTGGGTGATTAATGGTTTTTTGACTGCGTTTTAACATTCACTGGCATTCGCACACTCTGTCAGAAGGAAGGCCGATTGGTTTTCCGGCAGCATTTAGGTATAAATATCATGAGATCTATTTTTTCCCATTCCCTCAGTGAACTCTCCAGTTGCACAGAGCATACTGTACAGTGGTTAGTTCCCAAATACAACCATTCAGTCATTTCAACCCAATAATAATAATAATAATAAAGTGTGAGAAAGTGGATAAATAGACTGTTAGATATGTCAAACAAAGAGAATACCTTGTAGATGTAAGAATTCCTTCAGGGTTAAATGTGATTGAGTTAAGTACCATTAACGGCTGTTACTGCATACACAGCCAGTTCATTAGGTTCAGAATACATCCATACTGCTACAATTTTGCTCACTGATGATCAGAACAAAATGGTTCATGTGTTTATCTAAAGAGTTATAAATACAGACATCCTGCTGATTAGTCTCTTTGACATAAACTGTTTCTGTGATGTTATGAGCTTAATGAACCAATGATTTCTCTTTTAACTGACCTTGAAGTGAGTAAAATCAGTCTGCCACTGGTCACTGTTCCTTAACATGATTTATGAGGAGTAGAAGAGCAGAAGCATGTCATTTTGTGCACTTTGTGAATCATTAGTCTGGTGATTGAACTGGAGTGGGATTTATATGGCATTTACAGGATAAAAATGTAAGTACTTACTACTTTTGGTCAATTATTGCTCACTGTTCAGGGTTTACGTGCAGTTTCAGCGAGATTGAAACCAACCATGAAGCTTTTAAAAGAATCAAAAGAAAACCACTGTGTGATGAAAATTGCCTGTTAGAGAGCGGTGGATGAGGCATACCGCTAGGATTGGTGGGTTTCCGCATGTGTATTTTCCAGTCTTGCTCTGGAGATCTCCCTAAAGTGGAGTAAACATAACAGCCTAGGAAAAACAGCAACTTGAATGTGAAATGGGGAACAAGTTAGTAAGTTGGCGGGGAAGGTCATGTGATGGTTGGAAAGGGGTAAGACAGGGAATAACAGAGCAGACAACAAAATAAGTGAACTTTAAGCTGGTGGAAGTTGTGACAGTAAACCTTAAATTATTACCTGTCTCTGAAGAAGCCTCAACTACAACAGTTTGACAAACACACATATTCACTTTCTTGCTGAGGCCTCATCCACACTGCTCCGTCTACATTAAAACAAGTTGATCTCCGTCTACATTAAAACGACTGAAAACACATCTAGTGCCTGTTCACGTACACTGGACATGCTTGTGCCGGTGTAAAGATGAAGCAGATGGTGTATTCCGTAGTTACAGAAGATTTGGCGAAAGAATAAAGACATGCAGACGATTTTTGCATGCACCAATAACGAGCTGGGATTGTTACTGAATTTAACAGGGGACTGTGGCGGTATAAGAACAGACTGGTAGTCGTGACAAAGTAAACAGCGACATGCACAGTGCAAGTGTAGTCAGATAAGTGTTATTTGCACAGTACAGAATATTTTAATAAAAATACCAAGTCAAAAACCCAGTCAGTAGCATTGTGTTTCAGCTTTGCATGAATTATTGGACCCAATCACAGAGCTGAGCATGAGAGGCTGCGTCATTGTTTCTAAAGTCCTCAGTTTTGGCCCATCTTCACTAAAACGCCATCCAGAGTTTCGAAATGCGAAATGGTGTCGGCAGCGCTTCCAAACTTCTCTGTTTTAGGTCTTCATTTTTGTCGTTGTAGTCCGGACAGGAGGTGGAAATGTAGCAAAAGATCTTGAAAAATTTGAAAACGCAGTGGCGTGGATGGGGCCTTAGATGAGAAGATTGATACCACATGTCCATTGTTGTAACTATGTAAATGTAGCCATGAGATAATTAGCTTAGCTTAGCATAAAGACTGGAAGCAGGGAGAAACAGCTATAGCCTAGCAAAAGGTAAAAGAAAAAGAAAAAATGCACATATTGTATCTCATTTACTTAAAATGTGTACAAACAGAAATATTTTTAAAAACATGGTTTTTCACGGAGTAACATAATGGAGTTTTTAATTTCATGGAGAACAGCAACTTTCTGGCTCTTGTTGTCACACTGACTTCCAATAAAACTACCATTTGTTTTTGCCTGCTTAAACAGTAGGCTAGCTGTTAAGCTAAGGTAATTTCCTTGTGGCTCCAACTCCCATAGTTTATGCAGAGACACTAGAGTGTGGTATCAATATTATCATCTAATTCTTGGCTAGAAAGAAAATAATTTAGAAAATAATTTTCCAAAAATATCCCAACTTTTCTGTTGATGTGTTGTAACAAAGATCTTCCACCATTAGCAGAACATTAAATCAATAGGGACAAACAAGTACCCTGTTATCTATATCTGTATCTGTTCAACCAGCAAAATTATCTGCATCTGTATCCACACTTGGAATGGGCTGTGCTCAAACCAGATGTGTGCAAGACTAACCTAGAAGTTGATATTGGTTTATAAGAAGTTATTATAAAACAGACTCTTAATTGATCAACGTTCACATTAGTGAGATAACTATATACAGAACAAGTTTTCTTCTTTAAATATTTTTATACTCTGATACTCATTTCAGCCGAGTACTCGCTCAACCCTTGTACTGACAAACAGTTTTTACTCAAACAAGAGGGAAATACCAGAAAAACAGAAGCCCAATGATCTTGTACAAATAGTCCTTGGTCACCATGGCAGATGCATTCAAAAAAAAAAGAAAACTAAAAGAAAAAGTTTAAAAAAAGATTCTGAAGTCCAGCCTCAAAGCCCAACTTGACACCTTAAACAGAACTTGGACATAGAAATTGTTGCCAAGCGTTGCACAAGACGGATTTATGGGGCATCGTTTGTCCAAGTCAAAGCCTGATGAAGCAGTCCACCATCTGTCCACCTACTGTAAACTTTAAAAAGGCCAAGAAATAGAGAAGAAAGCAGGCTTGTTGCCGCTCAGTGGGAAATGCTTTTTAGACTGATTGTTCTGACTTTGTGCCAAGTCTAAAATGAGGTGAGATGAGATTCACTGAGTTCCTAAAATCTGACAAATAAGTCCTGATCTAGCAACTGCAAATCTCCTGTGTGCATTAATGCGCTGCCATTTATGTTCCAAAAAATATAAAAAATCTCTCTGCAGACTTTCTCTTACTTTAATAGGCCCAGTGGCACTGAAATAAAGCAGCATGAGTTTGGCATCACGGCCAAAATTAGGCTCTAATGAGCAGAAATCTTAACACATTCAGAGTTTTAGGGGAAACAGAGGGAAAGATCATGAACAACTGAGAGACTGTTTACAGGTGCTAAATTATAGGGCCGCGGTCAAGAGACATTTGACACCTTTCAGTGAAAAGTGGTTTGATCCATGGAGAGGATGGAGGTTTATTAAGAAGGCAGTTCAGCTGGCTTCAGCGAATGGGAGTCTCGTATAAGGCTGCAGAGAGGAGAACTTGATTTACTGACTGTTCTCAGCAGAAGCTGTAGAGGTCAGGGAACAAATGGGGGATTGTGTCTTTTTTCATTTACTTTAGGGTTGGGGAGGAAATCCATTCCAATCCTAACAAAGTGTAAATATTGAACTAACAGTGTTGGACATATTTCTGTCATTCACTGATACAAATGGAAAACCGTAGCACTACAAGGCAATCAGAAAAGTAGGCAGAGGAAAACACTCTGTGGAAGGCAAGCAACTACGGGTGCAGTAGCAATAAAAAGAAAGAAAGATAATCGTAACTCATTTTATTTATCTTTAAAACTTTAACCAGGCGACTCATTTAAGCTGGATTCATTGATTTCTTTTGCTCCTTGGGTGTGTGTTGGGGTGCAGCATGATAACTGCAGCATTGAGATATTATCAAGTTATAAATAAAGTTGTTAAGGTGAATGGGTTGGCAAACAGTTGCCTATTTGCACATTCAGCAGATACTGATGTTATCATGGGGGCATTCCTGTAGCAGAACTATTTCCAAATGTAAGTGGAGAGTTGTGTAACTATCTCAATCCGATTTGTAGATGTGTAAAATAATCTCTAAACGCAAACATAGTACCTGTAATGTTTAGCCCCATGGTGGAAGGAGGACACATGGACTCAGGAGTTCTTCACCTGGCGCTTAAATTTATTTCTTCATATTTCACAACACAAGGGGAAAAAAACCTATATCAGGCCCTGACTATTGGGCTCTAGCACATGTGCCCCTCCAGGCCAAAGCTGCCAAGAGGTGCCGCTGCCTCCTCCTTCCTTTATTCCAGAAGCCCTTCCTACAAGACAAACCAAAGTTAATTGGAAATCAATTAAACAACATAATGTTACCTCCACAGTCCAAAAAATTCTGGCTACATCAATACACAATATATCAACTATAAAACCAGAAATGAAATGTTACATGCTGCACAAAGCTTCTCAAAATAGCAACTTAAGGTACTCCAGTACACCCCTCTGTACTGGTTCACACTTAGACCATTCCAGGTCTTCCCCCCCTATAAATTACTCCACACGCAATCACTTCCTATTTGTCACTTTGACCCAGATCCCTGCTTGAGGATGACAACAGGTGAATGAAACATACAAACATTTGGATGAAAATGTTGGGTAAATCTAATAAGCTAAAATAAATGACTTGAAATGAACTGTGTATGTGTTGTATTTATCCAATCATGATTTCAACTCTTTCGACTAGTACTTAAATGAACTGACATGAAATGACAAGCCATGTGCCCACTGATGCTAGCCCATATGCTAAAGGTAGTGCTAATGCTAAAAGTCCTATGCTAATGCTCAGCTAAAGTTAGCTTAGCATACTAAGACCAATGTTACAGCTGGCTTAAATGAAGGCATGGGGTAACCCTATGACAGTAGCTGCATCACATGCTTGCTGATTGTTGCTAATGAATAATATTTGTCTCTGTTTTTGATCTCCACTAACCCCTGAGGGAAATAGCTGGCTCTTTTGTGTGAAATGCTCCACTATATTTACTAGCTAGTTGCCAACTTTGTCTGCTGTTTGATGCTGGGCAGGTAGCATACAGTGTTTTTTTTTCTCACTGAAAACAGCTGCCTGCTGTGGCTGAAAACAACATTATGAGTGACAAAACAATAAAGTTGCCTGTTGAAAAATCCAAACAATGAGTTAAAAATGCTTAAATGCTCAATAGTTGAGGGGAACTACGCCCAGTTTCTGTGGGTTCCTCTATTTACCTGTCACATTACACATAGTATTTTGATCTGTCATTAAGATAGAAATGCGGATTATGCAGCTTTAAGAGCAAATTATTATGTACAGTGACAATCTTGCAACAGTCAGATATATCTTGATGGGGAAATCCATCACAGAATAAGAAAATAAAATAACATAGAAACAGAAAGGCAGGATAAGCAGCCAGTTTGTAGAATTCTGTAGAAAAACATGAATACCATTTTCATCATCGTCAACATCAACGTGTGGTATTGTTTCACTTTCTTAGTCTGCTTAAAGTCTCTGCTGTTCTTTCATTCAAACAATATCCCACCTTCAGCACCACTGTTAATTATATAAAGCAGTTCTGATTGTGGAAAATTGGAGTCATGCTCTTTAAAATAAACACCCCTACATTTGATCCAACATTTCTGTCTGCTGATTACCATTTAGTTAATGAGTTCCAGCAAAGAAACTTTTGACAGTACATTTAAGGTGATATTGTAAAACTTTGGCTGTAAAAGGAGCCAAGAAACAAGTTTGAAGTATGTTGACAAGGAGCATAAAGGCAGCTTATCAGCAAACACTTTCTGTCAACAAGCAAAATATCAGACTGTGAGGCAGACCTGGACCTGGAGCTGCTGCTGCAATCCTGAAAACAGACTTGCATAGTTAAGAGTGAAATATGAAGTTTGTCTCTCAGTCAGAATACAAATTATGTGAAGCAATTTACAGTGCAATGAATAGCCAAATATGTGCAACAAATCTTAAAGCAAAAAACTGTGCTCATGGGGAAACTGCGAGGCTAAATACTGCAGTGGCAAAACCAGATGTTTATGATATACAGGCACTCCTGGGTAAAATATATTATCTAAAGAATCCCAGCAGCAGGCTACTTGTTTTATTTGAGCACACGTCCAATTTTTAAGGTAGATAATATTTCCTAAAGCCAAGCTCAGACTACAAGAGTTTTAAAACCCTAAGCTATTTTGAAATTGGGGTGCAGAAGGACAAACTTTACAGATGTTCTTCCCTCTGCCTCAAACATGCATGCACTCGTGATGTGTTGGCCGACAATGAGTCGGCTCTTAAAGTGAGCATGCACTGTAAGACTTGAGCCAGTTTCGGACCTGATTTTTGAGCCACGCTACTCAATTTAGAGTTTTTCAGACATGATTTCTCCTCCGATTGTTGGGAGGGGTGTCACCATTTCTATCTTCATACACTGCAGGTTCTTTTACATGGAAGTCGGAATGTTGGATGGATGGATGTACGGATGTATGTTTCTACAGTAGCCCAAATGGACAAACTGCTCTAAAAAGCGCATTTCGTCACAACGTTGAAAAGGAGAAAAAGAAGCACAAGTCGTAATAGTAGTAGTAGTTGTCTGGTTTGTTAGAAGTAGGAAGAGGCATGAAATTTGGACGAATGGAGAACCACTTGTATTATTTAGCAGAGCGTGTCAGCCACTGTAGCTTCTCCTCCTCGCTTGGAAAGTGAGGGGTGAGCAGTGACATGAGCCGTTACCACTCTCCACTAAATGCCACTAAAACTTACTGAACATTTAAGCTAGTTAGCCATACATGCTAACGCTTGCAGTTTACGTTAGACTTGTATTTTTAAGTCACCACACCACTACTTTCCCCCACACACACCACTTCCATGTGGTGTCTTGTTAGATTTGATAACTATGATTATCACTGTTCAAGAGAGGGGATTAACAAACAGTAACTTCATTATATTATATTCATTGTAATCATAGTCATTCCTCATGTTGCCCTCTTTAATATATACTAATATATCCATGCATAAATGAATGCAGAGATGAAAAAAAAGTTTGTTCTTTCATCAATATTCGTTTTCTTCACAAAAGTACATTTGATTTGAAGTGAATCGACAGGGACCTTTTCTGTGTGTTTTTAAAAGGAAATGATCACACAGTATCCTCAGCCTCTTCATTTCCTGTTATTGAGGAACTCATGGTTGCCATAGCAGCGGACACAACCTCCCTGGCAAACAATTACCAGTTGCCAAGGAAATTACAGCTTACCGCAGTGTTTATGTTTTTGACCTTTCTGTTCCTTCTAAATAGTTGAGCTTGTGCCAGGACCCAGCATTAAATGAGCCCTAATGATAATGGTTTAACATAGCACAGTGCGTTTAAAAAAGGCTGTTTTGAATTCATACAATCTGACTGGTTTTCATGGGATCCTTGTTTTTTTTGTGAATGTGCCAAATTTGGGCTTTCCTTCTTTGACAGAACCTATAAAGCTCCAAATACTTGAACTGTTCTTACCCTGACCAACAGTGGTTAAACATGCATCTGAAAGTGTGTGTGTGCATGTACAGTATCTGTTTTGATTAAGAGGCCACATCTGAAAGACATCCAAGTCAAACATGCTTGAACTTGTCTGCCATCTCTGACTTCTTGCACAGAGGCTGTGGAATATTTAGGTGACACTTTGCAACCATGGGAAGAAAATGACACAAAATACACAAAACTTGGGCACCAACTCGTGACTCGAGTGAACTCAGTGAAATCAGGTTATTTGGGAGTACACAGTAGCCCAATGCAAGTTCCATATACAGATTTAAAATAAAAGAAATGGTAGTGGTAATAATACAAATAGCAATAAAAATCAACATAAGTATTAATAATGATGGCAATAGTAATGATAATTATAACAATAATAGGTCTAATAATAATTGTAACAGTGGGTTGAACAGGAACATGAGGATGGAAGGTGACCAGCAACCACAGATCCAGACTCTAAAAATACCAGAAACGCCTGCAGTATGTGAGAGAAGGAGAGAGATTAGAAAACACAGAACTACAGGAGATGGAATAAGTCGAGTTAGTAACATGCATTAATGGGATAAGAAGCTAGGAGAATGGCGTATGACTTATGTAATTGCTATAGTCATATGTCACAACCTCATTTTAACAACTAAGCAACTTTTGCAATTTAGAGCACAAAATTAAGCTTTGTCAAAAAATATTTGGCGAACTATGTGGGTAATCAACATTGTAAGGAAGTGACTCAGAAAAATATGAAATATCATAGAAATGTCCAAATACACTGGAGGGGGGCTTTAAATGTAGAGATGGTGTCTGCCTCCTGAACTCAAATCTGGTTCCACAGGAGAGGAGCTTGATAGCTGAAGGCTCCTGGTTCCCATTCTACATTCGGAGACTGGAGAACCACAAATTACCCTGCATTCTTGGAAATAAATGGGGTAATAAAGTACTATGAGCTCTTTAAGATATGTAGGTGCCTGACCATTAAGAGTTGTATAGGTGGGGAGAAGGATTTTAAATTCTATTCTGGATTTTACAGGGAGCCAGTGCAGAGAAGCCAATTCTGTTGTATTTCTGAGAAAGCAGCTGTTTGCTGTGGTATTAAATTACACACAGAAGAATAAAAAGAACTGTGGAGTTGCAGTGAATGATATGAATGAATAACCCCAAATTTAATTGAATAAAAAGGCATGGGCAAACAGAAGTGTGTTACATAATGTAAAAACTGAATGCTCCATGCTTTAGTAATCCTGAGGAAAGAAAGCAAACCTGTCCTACATAAGCTGAGAGGTCTGAACAGTTCATGTACGTAAAGCAGCAGATGTATGTAAATGTAATTTGGATTTTTACCACTCCACCAAAATACCAACATTGGTAAAATAAAATTAAGCTAGTGCAAATATTTGACAGCTGGAGGGATGTGATCCACTTTCTTGTTGCGTTTTGAATATGCTGCAGCTCTTTAGCCTGACCTAACAACACCATTAAAGTAGTTTTAGCAGCGCAACCTTTTTATTATTTATGGCCACACAGCATTTCTACAGAGTAAACAGGCCGGAAAGCTTTTATGAGCTCGTCATTACACCAGGATTTGTTCACTATTACACTGCTCGCAGAATTCACTGATCTCTGCTCTGTTTGCAAATTCTGCAGCCACAGTAGTGGGTAAGCATGTTGATACAAGCTAAGTATAACTCAGCAGAGTGTGAACAACATGATGAAGGAGAAGGGATGTGTTGCAATACAAATGACTACACAAACTTGTCAATGAAGTGAGTGAGGGTGATTTCTGGGGCAATTGAGGAACATTTTTTATAAACGTTGACAGCGTTGCCGTATGGACATTATCAGTGTTATACATGCAATTTGTAATGCAAATGTGATATCCTCTAAAAATGAAGCTACATGGGAAACAACTCATGTTACATGTCCTGGCATGGATCATCCAGCCCTTCTGGAAGAGAGTTTTCTTGCTGATTATAAACGCATCATTACAGTCCACACTGACAACTGTTGTCTACGGTGCAGAACCAATCAAGTCTGATCTGGTGGATAAGTAATCAATCCAAAGATGATTAATCTCCATAGCGACCACAACAAAGCGCAAATGTTCCAGTGTTTCTCTATTCAACTGAAATCACAGGAAAACATATGCGGAGCATGAGGTAATGCAAGCATCAAAGGCGAGAGATAAGCGTCCAGACAGTCACCTTGGAAAAAACCTGGTGTCTGAGAGAGAAATAGTGTGAGAAACTTTGTGACCCTGGTGGGAGAAGTAGGCTAGTTCAGGAAAATGAGTCCACTGCAGTGTTGCTGCTTTTACTGAGTAAAAATATCCATGCCGTAGTGGAAAATACTCAATTACATGCAAAGGTCCTGCATTTAGATTTTTTATTATATAAAAGTGGGCGGCACGTTGGTGCAGTGGTTTGCACTGTCGCTATACAGCAAGAAGGTTGTGGGTTCAAACCCCGGTTGCCCCGGCCTTTCTGTGGAGTTTGCATGTTCTCCGCGTGTGTTCTCTCCGGGTGCTCCGGCTTCCTCCCGCCATCCAAAGACATGCAGGCAAATTGTCCTTAGGTGTGAGTGTGAGTGGTTGTCTCTTTATGTGTGGCCCTGCGATGGACTGGCGACCTGTCCAGGGTGTATCCCGCCTTTCGCCCAATGTCAGCTGGGATAGGCTCCAGCCTGCAGGATAAGCGGTTGATGATGGCTGGATGGATTATATAAAAGTTAACAAGTATTAGCAAAACATACGCTCAAGTATCCAATATTTAGTTTCACTGTCAGGTGAAAATTGTTATATCTCAATCTTTGGTGATTTTCATTCTTTTAATCGGTTAATGAAATACAGGAGGGCAAAGGTTAAACAAATAAGTACACAAGAAAAGAACTAAAAGATGCTGCAGCAAAAAGAAAAAGAAGGAAAGGACAGAAAGAAAACAATAAGGAACAGAGGCCAGAGGAAAGAAAAGAAGGGGAACAAGATAAAATTAAGAAGTGAGACATGATCTTCTGTTTGAGATTGAGTTTGTTCAGTTGACATGTATTTCCATTTTTTCACATTTGCATTAGTCAAATGTACAATTCCATAACAACTGAGCAAACTTCATCTGCTGATGTAGATCATGTGATATGACTGCAAGCTCCAGAAATGGGCTTAAAGTGTCAGCTGCTGTTTCAAATCAAAAATGAACTTAATACATAATATATACAATACTATTAGCAATATTTATGATTCAATCTCATGCATTGTATGTAAAATTTAGAAAAGTGCAAATTCAGCTCAGTAAAAGTATCCTCAATGGAAATACTCACGTAGTAGCACTTAACTTTTTCAAGATATAATCACAATAATGACATATTACCATAATTTAAGATGATACTGTTGACAAGTTAATATCCTAGCAAAACATTGCCTATTTACACATCAATATGGAAAAATGTTTAACAATGATTTGGAGTTATGTTTCCAGTCTAATATGCACTCTCTTTTTACTCTAGTTTGGTCTCCACCAAATCAGGGGTTATATGTGGATATTGTGCTGCTAAAGTCATATTCGCTAGCTAGTCAGTGTAGCTGGAAACAAGGGTACCGAGAGCTGTAACAGTAAACAAAAACAGTAAAGTTGCTTGCTTTATGTACAGTTCATGAGGAAATGTACTTGGTTACTTTGAGTTTCAGCTGTATAACCATCTTCTCCAAGGGTCAGTGCGTATGAATTTACATTCTTCTCTGTTTTATGTGTCCAAACATATCTTAATGTACAGTTTATGCATGCATGTCATGTGTATTGCTGTGAAACTGAATACTTCATCAGTTTGTTTGGTTTCTAAGCGTGTGAAACTGAAGCACTTCCCTCCATGACTCAGCCTATCTGAGAGCATGTGCTTCGCTGAATGGACACAGTGTCCTCCTCTAACAGGCCGTGCGGTCCTTCCTGGCTTCATGGTCTTCCCAGCGTCGTCTCCCTCCTCTGGGTCTCCATCTGACTGATTTGTAGGAGCGATGGCCGACACCGCGCTGCAGCTTGTTTTTCTCCATGATTTCCTAGGAACAGATTGTGTTTGCTTGTTTTTGTGTTTCGCTCTGCATGGACCCTGATCCATCACTTTCTAAAATTTACAGGGTTGCTCGTCATAAATTCAACAAAACCCAGAAAATATTGGTACAATTAAAACAAGCAGAGCAGGGGTTATTTTGAGATTAAATTTATCGTGCTCATTTTGCTGCTCTGCAAGTATTTTTGAACTTTCTCCTATTAATCTTCCAGCAAATTAAGAGGTCTCTCCGATTTCCCCCTGATTTTCTCATTAATGCTCATACAATTGAAATGTCATATGAAATAAGAGTTTCTTGATTCTTGGATGATGAACTACTTTTACAGAGAGCAGATTTTGTCCAAACAAGTATCAAAGCTCTGACGTCATGCTGCAGAATTTACGGTTTCCAAAAGTAAAGCATACTTTTATATGACAGTAGCTCACAGCAGCTTCTCTGTGTTTAGTGAAATTTAAGCCAAGGGGTCACATCGAACAACGCCCTTGGTCAGTTGTTTTTAGATCATATGAATTCACTGAGGTTATATGAACGTGTTTGAATCATAGACTGTATACAAGAAGTGGACATAGCCACCGAAGTATCAACCATTGGTTTGAGGACTACTGTTTTGAAGCCTAGATTTTGGCATGGAAATCGTCATCTTGTTTTTTTTAGAACCAAAAGAGACCATATTTAGATGAAAAGGTGGAGCTGGGGGGGATACACATCACAAGGTAGACCTGTCCTAAAGTATACCCTACTTTATTGTTTATTTTCTTCTAAATGGGACCAGTTTTTACAAAATGAATATCATGCTGTGTTGACGACTTGAAACTCCTCTTAGAGGATAACATGACATTTTTTGTCCCAATAAAGGGGTGTCGGATTTCAGTCGTAAAATTATACTTTTAGGCTGACTGTTTGACAAGATTTATGGGTGGAGCTCTTTAGGTAGACTAGATAGCTGTGACACTGAAATGCATTGCAAAGCACTGCAAACAAAAAAATAGACAAAAAACTTCTTAGCAAACAATTTTTTGCTTAAAAACTAGCTGCTTGGCCCAGGGGTCATTGCCAGATTTACGAGTCCAAGTCACCCACCAAACCCCCTAAACACTACATTTTATATATTGTTATGTTGGGGGGGGGGGGTCATATTCTATCCAAACAACTGTAAACGCAACACTAAATCATCGCCTTTTAGGTTGATATGACAAACTTGTAAGCAAATATCCAGCTAATATTACACATTGTGGACAATGAGCAATACTGCTGAAGACTGTGAAAAATCTACATGGGTTCAAAACTGCATGTGATGCCTTTCACATTACACATTAGCCATGGGATCAGTTGTTAAAATTTTAGTATTGATAATAGTTTCTTTAACTTAATTTAGTTAAAGGTACTCAAATTAATGTGCAAAATTAGTCACAATATGTACAATTGTAATTGTAAAATGCAAACACTCCAAGGTCAATAAAATCCCAAATTTCCAGTTAAAAGACCTCGAAGTTCTCACTGGTGTCCTGTGGTTTGGCCAAGCAACTCTACCTTTGCATAATTTTGAATTAATGCCCCAACAATATCTGTCGGTACAGCTCAACAAGTGTGCTGTAGCTTGTGCACATAAATGTCTTCATGTGGTGGCAGTTTGTGTGTATTTACTATACTTGATTAGTGATGTAGAACATGAAACCTCCTTGTTAATCTTGTCTAATTTAAGGGAGAAGGGCTGATCACTGCGATATTTAATTACAAGACATTAACCTTACTGGCTAGTTGAGAGCCCAGCCAAGCCAAGGCATAGTGCAGACCACTGAGGCGTCACCCTTGGCTACCTGGGTGGCTGGGAGAGATTAGCTCTCTGATTAATCTACAGATGGCAGGGATTCTGCCTGGCATTGCTGATTTAATGGAAACCATCCCACAAAGAAAATTACAAGGCGATCCTCTCATCCCAAAGACGTTTGAAGATTCTCCCCAATCAGTAACATTCTGCAGGTAAATCTATCATTATGAACTGGATCTTAAAAGGATTTGAGGATATATCATTATGCTGAATTTATTATTTTAAATGGTCATTGTCTGTAAACTTTCTCACAGTGCGCCAGCTCAAAGTTTCCAATGCTGAGGATTGTAACAAGACAGCCATGCTAGCCCTGTGAGTCTCTACTGAGGTCCAGCAGTGCTTTGAGCAAAATGCTAATGTCAGGATGTTCAATAAAAGTGCTAACATGCTGATATTTGGCAGTTAATGTTTACTATATTCAACAAGCTGGTTTAGCATGTTAGCATTGGGTCAGTCTTCTTCTAAATAAGATAGTTGGCTGATGCCAGAAAAATAAATTCCTCCATTTTTCTGCCTGGCACCAGATATTTATAAAGTTTTCCAAGTGGAATTACATGGAAATGGATTAAATGTGTGTTTATTGTGAGTAAACCTTCAACCTCATTTAAAGATTAACAGAGACTAGAAAAATGGAAATTTACCTCTATAAAAATGTCATCTTGACTAGCTCAATCAGTCAACCTCAGAAAAAAAAGAACCAAAGGTCTGTGTTACTGTAAACAGTCTGACAAGATTAGAGTTTTGTTTGGTTGCCATGGTGATTTCATCAAAGAGGGTTTGCTCTCTTCATTCAACTGTGTCGGAAAACAGACACACACAGAAACATGCCTCACTCTGAAGATGTTGCATCTGCAGCAGGAGTATACACCACATAAAAGTAAGGATCATGACATAACTCAGGTTATACACACGCTCGCGCCCACACACACACGCACACACATACACACACATAGAGATACTGATTATAAAGTGGCGTCAACCCTTTGAGGTCAAAGTTGCCCTGGGTGTGATCTGTTTGCGTTGTAATGATTACACCCAGAACTCTCTGAGCTAAAAGTCAAAATAGAGTCTAGGGCAAAGAAACGTCAACTTCATCATCATCATCATCATGGTGCAATCACAAGCCAACCTGTTACACTTTTACCAAAACAGCAAGCTGGTAGCTGTGTGGCTACAAGTCTGCTGGATTTAGTCAGACCTCCCCTGCCATTTTCCAAATGTGTTAATTTTATCAGAATGGTATTTAATACTATTAGATATACAAGGGGATATTCTTACAATATTTTTTTATACAATTGAGCCATTGTTTTAAGTTGGCTTGGTCAAGTTCGCATGGATGTAATCGAACTTTGTGTGGCAGTAATTAGACATTTCAACCATTAATCCTTTACTTTTAGCTAACTATTTCAACCATTTATATTATTATTAACTATTATTATTATTATTATTAGCTCGCCACTATTTTGCTAAACATTTAAACTGTTTCTTGATTACTTTTCAACCACCTTCAGTTTTCACCCTTAAGCTAGCTATTTCCACTGGTTTTCCATTAGCCTACTTTTAGCTGTTAACTGCAATCAAAAATCAAGTTTGTAATTAAAATCAAACAGGCATGTTTGTTGCTAATTTGTCCTCTTTGATTGCAAGTCAAAAGGTTTTCCTTGCGAGTCAGAAAGTTTTGCAGGTTAAACCATTTTGCAAGTGAGAGAGTTTTAAGACTTTTCATTTATTACAGTCATTTATTTTCATAGTTGCAGTGTGGATCACTACTGACAGCTATAGAGGACCTGCACCGGCTTTACCTCCAGCACCATGGCATGAAGATCATGATCATGATTGAGAACCCTCACATCAAACCTGGCAGTCCTGGGCTATATTTGAAAAACGGTGTGACATTAATTTTGGTCTGTAGCCAAGTGTGGTCAAAAGATTTTGATCTTTTGAAGTGGGGTAGGATTGACAGCACAATTATGCAAATTTCCTTGGCATAATTCAGTCCATCAATGGACTGATTAGGCTTGTGGTTGTCCAAAAGGAGTAAACAGGGTTTCTCATTTGAGCACTTTGTATGTTCATTGAAATGTTTCAGGAAGTCTGTAAAGTGCATATTTTCATTCATCCAGAGTGATTTGCTCCCAGGTGGCCCTTTGATCAGGAACTGATTGCGAAGGTTGGCACATGTGATATAAGTTAACATATATAGGCACAAACTTCAACTGGTGTGCCATAGCCAGCTGCTATGAAAATCTTAGTAGTAATAGTAATAGTAGTGGTGGTTAGTTGTAACTGTGTTCTTAGTTTTTGACAATCCATGACATTTATACAATTCATAGTTTTCAGTCACGTGACATGTACGGTGACCTGGAAGGCAGTCAAATTTTACTTGGATCACCTTTCAAGAAAGACATGAACACAAACTGCAATAGTGATGGGCACCTCCGATCCATATAACGTTACAGCATTTACACTGCCGCATTTCTACCGCTGAAAACCGCCGGGTCCCTGCCGCCGCTTGACTGCTGTAATGTTTACGGTTTTCTTTTGGGGAATCCCTCACCTAACACGGTTTGTCCTTTCCTTGATTAGTGGATCCGAAAGCACAACAATCAACCAATATTTTGTCAACGCACAAGTAATAAACTCAAAGTTACAGTGTAACACTTGCTTTCTGCAGCAGCAGAAAATAACATTATTTTGCCCTCGAAGGGAGCGTTTTTCTCGGAATGTATCGTCACATGAAAACTATGAATTGTGATGGATGGTGCCCAGTGAATGTTAGACAGTATGTTAAGCGTGACAACATACCCCGACCACTGGGGTACAGGCACCCCTGGTTGTGAATCTCTGGTGTATCACTTCTTTTCTTAAAAAGTACAATAAATATAAGTTTAGAGTTATAATCACATAAGGAAAACCTGCATAGCAGACCAAAGGTGTGTGTGTTTGTCTTCAGTCACTGCAGCTATTTTGAATCATCAGAGAGAGAGAGAGAGAGAGAGAGAGAGAGTAAATAATTAAGAATTAAGAACACTTTTTGAGGCTGGTTTATGTGAATTGTACAGTAGTTATATGTTGTTTAAATGGATTCAGTGTATGGGTATTTTGTTATTATGTTCTGTAGTCAGCATAGGGTGATTTAGAAAGGTCCACTGGAATTTCTATAATTGAGAATAATAAAATAAAACTTGAACATTTATAATTTATGCATTTTAATTTTTAGGCATGTCTCTCATCAAATTGATAATTGATGGGAAGGTGTGAAATAAAGTTGACAATCAGGAATCATTACAGTGTATTTATTTTAAGTGTTTACTCCACAAACGCATTCTGCAGGATTTGTGAAGATTAATTTATAAAAAAGAGTATGAAAAGTGATTACTTGATTACTGGTGTTGCAGTCAAGAGCGCCCAAACCAAGACAAAGTCAAGACCAAGACCAGAGTTTATCGAGACCGAGACAAGGTCAAGACATTTAGGGGCTGAGAACACTCGAGACCAAGACTGAGGGAGGGCGAGACCGAGTCAAGACCAAGACCAGTTCCCTGCATTGCATGGCACGCAATAAAATGTGGAACGAGATCATAGGTACTTCTCGAAATGATCTGAAAGATCCACATTTCCATTAAATGGAGTTTTGTAAACTGAGGTTCAGGAACAGGACCACGCCTCCCTCACTCATCCTACCACCTGCGCTTCTTTCAATACCTCCAATCAACCACCCGTACTCCACTGATCCCATCCACCTGTGCTTCTCAAATCCAGCCACAAACGCTTACGTATATAAGCTGTCTAACCCATTTCCTCTCCCGTTTCTCAGTTCTCACACACCCCCCACCCAAACCCAGCTTGTTCACCTCTTCAATGGGCAGCACTGCGGCCTCACAGCAGAAGGTTCTGAGTTAGACCTCGC